>JAODAL010024887.1:0-59674 GCA_025379985.1 Phyllomedusa bahiana | reverse complement strand
TTTCTGAAAACACCGTTTTCCCATTTACCATTTATCTTTAGAAGTTTTCGCTTGTCAATGGTTTTGAGGTTGTTGCTGTGAGATACAGCTATAATTATGGTCTTTGGGGAACAGAAATGTGTTTTTTAAGTGGCTTTTTCCCCCTTAAAATTTTTAAAGTGGTGATAAGTCATATTTATAATTTTTTGGGGTATGTTGTGGAGATACAGAATATAGGTCCTTTGGGAACAGAAATGTGGCTTTTAAGGGGCTTTCTCCCTCAAAAATTTTAATGTGGCTGAGAAGTCTTTTTTAAAATTTTTTGGGGTCTGCTGTTTT
Organism: Phyllomedusa bahiana; assembly: GCA_025379985.1. Taxonomy (NCBI): domain Eukaryota; kingdom Metazoa; phylum Chordata; class Amphibia; order Anura; family Hylidae; genus Phyllomedusa; species Phyllomedusa bahiana. Next base: position 59,356 of record JAODAL010024887.1, on the reverse strand, counting down.
GATAGCGCAATATACGGGCCCCTATTAAAAAAAAAAAGTTTTTTCTAACAGACATTTTTTCTTTCAATTGTCCAAGTGGTTTAAAGGTTCATCTTTGAATTTTTCGGGGATTTTGCTGTGACATGCAGCTAAAACTACGGGTCCAATTTTTAAAAAAAATGTTTTTTTTTACAGACTTTTTTTAAATTCACTTTTGTCCAAAGTGGCTCAAGAGTCATGCTTTAAATTTTTTGGGGCATTTTGCTGTGACATGCAGCTTAATACGGGTCCTATTAAAAAAAAATGTTTTTTCAAACAGACATTTGTTTTCAAAATTTGTCGGGGGGGTAAAAGGGTCTTTTTTTGGGTTTTTTGGGGGTTTTTTGCTGTGCTCAGCTATAATACGGGTCCTATTATAAAAAAATGTTTTTCAACAGACATTTGTTATTCAAAATTTGTAAGAGTGGTCAAGGGTGAGGTGCGGGTCAAAAAACAGGATAGGTGGGACAAGTTAATGGACACTTTTTGAAAAGGGACTTTTTTTTGAAAGTCTTAACATAGTTCAATCCCTGTATTGAGACAACCCATTTAATAAAATTTAAAAAAAAGAAAACAAGACATGTGGGTTTCCTCCTTTTTTTAAAAATGTGTTTCTAGAATTAAATACTAAAAAACTTGCGGGTACAAAATAGCGGGTAAAAAAATTTCCCTCTAAATTTTGTAAAGGGGGTAAAAAAAATTGACCAGTTTAGGTTATACAGAGGAATGGAGTATGGAGCACGGACAGAGAACAAATACAGAGAAAATTTCCCTCCAGACTTGAAAAAAATGAAAAAAGAAGCCCGAAAAAAGGGCACCTGGGTGGAACAGGAGCGTTAAACCCCCGTATTTCCAAGTGAAGCTCAATTGGTCCGCACCTACGGAGGGGGAAGCGTACCCCGGACAGGGACAGTATATGTCCCGGAAACTAAATGGTGGTTGAAAGACTCCTTTTCCGGCACTTTTTAATTGGAGTCATGCAGGTTTTTGGGGCCTGCTGTCGCCGGCAGGGATAGTCTTGTCCAGTGAAAATAAAAAAGGTGGTTAAAAGACTCCCCCTTTTCCGGGACTTTTTAAACTGGGTCATGCAGGTTTGGGGCTCATCTGTGGCCCAGGAAAGGGGATAGTCTATGTCCAAATGAAAATAAAAGGTGGTTTAAAGACTCCTTTTTCCCGGCCTTTTTATCTGGTGTCATGCAGGTTTGGGGTCATGCTGTGGAGGACAGGTATTCAATGTCCAGGAAACAAAATGGGGTTTAAAGATCCTTTTTCTGGCACTTTTTAATCTGGGGTTTTATGCAGGTTTGGGGCTCATGCTGTGGCCCCGGACAGGGTATAGTCAATATCCAGTGAAACAAAAAAGGGGTGAAAGACTCCTTTTTCGGTACTTTTTAAACTGGGGTCATGCAGGTTTGGGGTATGTGTGGCCAGGAAGGTAAGTCTTGTCCAGTTCAACTAAAATGGTGGTTTTAAAAACTCCTTTTTCCGGCACTTTTTAATTGGGGGTCATGCAGGTTTGGGGCTCTGCTGGTTCCGGACAGGAAAATTTAATGTCCAGTACAAGAAAAAAGATGGGGTTTAAAAAACATTACTGCCTTCTGGCACTTTTTTAAATTTTTGGGTCATGCAGGTTTTAAGCTCTGTGTGGGGCAAAACAGGGTAGGAATGGGGGGGATTTTATTCTGTGGCTTTTATACCCAAGTGTGTTTTCCCAAGATTAGCAGTATCCCCTTTGACTGTTTTGAATGTTTAAAAATTCCCGCTTCTCCACCCTGTTTGGGTGTAAGAATGAAAGGGGTTTTGCTCTCCATAGATTTAATGGCATCGTCATAACTACCAGACCATCGAATATCTTGTCGATGATGGTCGACTATCGACCATGGACCGATGTCGATGGCCAATGTAATCGCTCAACACTACTCATTTATAATGACACATGAACCACTTTCATACATTCAGGTGCATTAAACACTGAAAACGAGGTTTGACAATTCACCACTTTGACGCGCCTTCCTTCATACATGTCTCCCTTAATATAACAAGGTCTCAGGTATATATGGGGAGCAGGTGTTATTTGGCGTTATTGCTCTCTCACCCTCTTATACTGGTCACTGGAAGTTCAACACAGCATCTTATGGAAAAGAACCCTCTGAGCATCTGAAAAAAAGAATTTATGCTCTACAAAAAGATGGCATAGGCTATAAGTAAATTGGCACCACCCTGAAACTGAGCTGTAGCATGGTGGCCAAGACCATACAGTGGATTTAACAAGACAGGTTCCACTTAGAACAAGCCTCACCATGGTCAACCAAAGAAGTTCTGTGCAAGTGCTCAGCGTCATATCCAGAGATTGTCTGTTCAAAATAGACATATAAGTGCTGCCAGCATAGCTGAATAAGTTAGAGGGGTCAGTCTGTCAGTGCTCAGACCATACACTGCACACTGCATTATATTGGTCTTCATGACTGTCATCCCAGAAGGAAGACTTTCCTAAAGATGATGCACAAGCAAGACCACAAACAGTTTTCAAAAGACAAGCAGACTAAGGACATGGATTACTGGAACCATGTCCTGTGGTATTATGACCACTGGACAAGTGTGTCTTGCCTACAGTCAAGCATGGTGGTGGGAGTGTGACAGTTTGGAGCTGAGTGCTGCCAGCTGTGGAGAGCTACAGTTCACTGAGGAAACTGTGAATGCCAACATGTACTGTGACACACTGACGCATGCCTGGTCCCTTAAAAAACTGGGCCACAGGGCAGTATTCCAACATGAAAATGACCCCTAACACACCTCCAAGATGACCACTGTCTTCCTAAAGAAAATGAGAGTAAGGTACTGGACTAGCCAAGCATGTCTCCAGACCTAAACCTTATAGAGCATCTGTGGGACACCCTCAAATGTAAGGTGGAGGTGGGCAAGGTTGCTAACATCCATCAGCTCCTTGATGTCACTGTGGAAGAGTGGAAGAGGATCTAAGTGGCAACCTGTTAAGCTCTAGTGAACTCCATGCCCAAGAGAGTTAAGGGAGTGCTGGAAAATAATGGTGTACTCACTTTTGTTGCCAGCAGTTTAGACATTGATGGCTGTGTGTTGAGTTATTTTGAGGACAAGCCAAAATTACACTGTTATAAAAGCTGTACACTGACTACTATATATCGTATCAAAGTGTCATATAGTCAGTGTTGTCCCATAAAAAGATATAATACAACATTATATTCACTTTTGTGAGATACTATATAAATCTTCTACCATCTTACATTGTATAATTATTACAAATGTCACTTTACAAAGGCTATTGTTGTCAAAATGTTCTGACCTACAACTGAAGCACGTTTTTTTGCCATTAATGGTATTACTATGTGGAGAGTTTTTTTGCTTGTAAAATTTCACTTGTGTGCAATAAAAACGACATCATTATTAACTTTAAGTAAAATATTTTTACTGATACTGTAAGAATTTTATGTTTCTACCAAATAATATAGTTTATTTTTTTCATAAACATTCATACATTATTTCAGTTGATCAGATGCCAAAAATCTGTGTACATACCATACATTAAGAGAAAGACATGCACTACTTTACTTCTACCATCTTTATCTAAAGTAAATTTAGCTTTGTGAATGACAGGAAAATGAAATTTGTGCAACTGATATGTTCAAGCATTTCATATATCAAAATTCTAACAAATTAGTGCTATCAAGACAGTAAAAATCATCACTATAAGAAGTATTAGAACAGAAGAGGCATAAAAGATTGATTTCAAATGCCATACATCAGGGATCATTCTGATGCCTAAAGGAAAATGCATAAAAAAGCTAAATATTTGGGAGGACAAGCCTTTCATTTTGTTTCTTCCATGGTAGGTGCATTACTCAAAGGAAAAAATAAACCTAGACATGAATGCTAAAGGAATACAGAAGATAAGCTTCTCAAAAACAATGTTATATAATTCTCACAGAATTCTGCAATAATTATTAATTATCTTTTTTAAGCTAAGTTCATGAGATGAATCAAAGAAGAGAAAGAAGTCTAAATGCCTATATGTTTTTGTATCTATGACCCAGCTTGGGTTCTAGCTTAGAAAAATAGGTTAAAATAGGTTAAAAAAAGCATTGCTTACTTAAACAGGTTGGCCAGTTTATTTTTAACTTACTTTTAAGCCGCTGCTGTACTGATAAAATAAAAAAAAAAAAAAACATACCTTGTCACTCACCCCCATTCCAATGTCTATTTACATCTGGCTGCTGCGATTGGTGCATTAAGTTACAGAAAATCAATGGCTTCAGCAGTCACGTGCTGTTCCCTTGACATCACCACTTGGAAGTGAATGGATCTTAAATGGTGATGTAAAAAAAATGGCATGTGACCACTAAAACCACTCATAGGCTGCAACAGTCATATGCCATTTGCAGCAGCTGGATATAGATAGAGACCTGGGAATACCACAATCAGCTGCAGTCATGAAATGATCATGATCAACGTGAGTATGATATGTTTTTTTTATTTTATTGGTACAGCAGTTCAAATTTATAATAAAAAAAATTACCTTTCAAGTGTGAATCAAGCCTAATACTGTGAGAAATCTGAAAAGAACGCTATGCATATATGTTTCTTTGGAAATGCTAATTCTTCTCTTCAAAGCCTGACGCTTTAAAAGCTCCTGGCATAACCTGCTTGATGGGTGAATGCGAAGGGGTGAGTATCTTTTATTTTATATGAGTGCCATGACAACTGAAAGAGTATAAAATAGAGTCCGTCCATTCATTCTAAAGTTAAGAGGTGGACATTCAGGCAAAATATTGGAGTCAACAAGTTGACTCACCACAAGGTCTATCAGTTCTGGCGCGACAAATACAGCAATGGAGTTGGCCCATGTGCTTTGTAAAAGTGAAATCACAGACGTCCATGCAAGCCCCATGTGGCATGCATTACAAAAGTATGGAATGGTGGCCCAAAAAAAGGTGAAAAAGCCTCGACTTTAATGTCATCATAAGGAGCGTTGGCTTGAGTTTACAGAAAAGTATGAAAAGTAGTCAGTAGAAGCTTGGAAATGTGTAACTTGAAGCAATGAGATAAAAGTAAATAGACTGGACTTTGATGGGTACAAATGGGTCTGGAAGAATAAAGGGACAAGATGAATAATGGAAAAAAAATTGAAATAACTGTCTAGTTTGGCATTGGATACGTGACCAGGATCGATGGTGTTCTTAATGCTGAACTATATGCGAGTATCGTACAAGATGAGTTAGTTCGTACACTCGACTACAGTGTCGGACTGGGGTGCCTAAGGCCCACCAGAGAAGTTGATTTTAGGGGCCCACTGTGTATCCCTGCCTCCATCACTTGTACGATGTCCAGCCCAGACTCGCTTCAACTTATACAGACTAGTGTGATGACATCATCACACTAACCTGCAAGCAAGATGGACTGCTGGGCCTTCTGTGTCTCCCTTACTTAATTGAGCATGAAACTGGGTAGTAAACAGAAAAGGTCTAAAGATATTTGTTGTCCCGCCCCCGAATGATACCTTTTAAATATTAAATATATATATATATATATATATAATATATATATATATATATATATAATATATATTATATATATATAGGTATTAAGTATAAAACCACTAAATAATAGCCATACAGTTACCAGATATCCTACTAAGACCACAATTGACGCATTATGAACACATATCACCACCACATATGTGGTGATATGGTGGTATTATTCAGTCAGTGTTTGGTGGTGATATGTGGTCATGATGTGGCAGTATTATTCAGTCACTATGTGGTGATGATATATGGTGGAATAATTCTGTCACTATCATCACCACATAGTGACTGAATAATACTGCCACACCATAACCACATATGACCACCACATAGTGACTGAATAATACCTCCCCACCATGACCAGATATTACCACCTCAGTGCAGTGATTGAATAATACTACCACATTATGACCACATATCACCACCCCATAGTGACTGAATAACAATAGACCATGACTATATATCACCACCATAAAGTGACTGAATAATTCCACCACATGGCTAACACATTTCACTACCACATAGTGACTCAATAATACCTACACACCATGATCCCATATCACCATCACAAAGTGACTGAATAATATCACAACACCATGACCCCATATCACCACCACATAGAGACTGAATGATACACAACACCATTACTGAATATAAACCATTACATTATGACCAATGTTATCACCATACAGTTACTATACAGTGATAGATACCAGTTCTTTACACATATAAGCAATTACAGTAAATTTACATACAGGAACTCACAGGAGATGTCTTTTCTGGTGAGTCTAGTGAGTCTTTCTCTCGCTTTTTTCTCCATTTGGTCCAGACCACCATGACTTGTTTCTGCAGAATTTAAGACACAGACAGCTTAGACTCCTCACTTTTCCAGCACTTTCCTACCATTTCCCACCTCCATACAAACAATCCCATCCATAGTGCCCCAATGGTAAAAATGACTCCCTTTTGCCCCCAGACAGTAAAAGTACTCTCATTTGTGTACAAAATTTTCATCTTTTTCTGTCCCAATATAGTAGATAGGTAAACCTCCAATATAGTAGCTAGGAATACCCCCAAAACTAGGCAGATAGGTAAACCCCCTTCTAAGTAGGTATAAAGGCCCCTGGTAGGTAGATATGAAGGCCCCCTGTAGGTAGGAGGCAACCTGTAGGTAGGTATAATAAAACCCATTAAGGTATAACCTCTCTAGGTAGGTAGATATATAGAGCACCTGTTAGTAGGTAGACCCCTGTAGTTATATATAGCCTGGTGTAGGTATATGTGGTACCTGAAGGTGTATACTACCTTCATTTGTATTTACATGCCCCTGTAGGCATATACATGCCCCATGTTGGTATATCCATACCCTCTGTAGCCATATACAGCCCCCTGTAGCCGTATACAAGCCCCCTGTAACTGTATGCTACCCCAGGTAGATATGTACATGCCCCCTGTAGCGGTATAAAGCCCCCTGTAGGCATACATATGCCCCATGTATCCGTATACAGCCCCCTGTAAGTATATACATGCCCCCTGTAGCTGTATACTTTCCCCTACAGGTATATACATGCCCTTATAGGTAAATACATGCCACTGTAACGATATATTGCCACCTGTTCGTTAAAAATAAAATAAAAGTTACTCACTTCTGCTCTATCTGTTCCCCGCTGAGCAGGTTGTACTGAGAGCTTGCGTCTGGTGTGAGGGCATGATGTCATCATGCCGTCCACACTGAGACGCCAGCTCCCAGCATCTCCTGAGCCTGAGACTCAAAAGCGCAAGCGTGATCGGTACGTTACCCCACCTGCACGCGCTGTCCCTGGTGGGCCTACTCATGGAGTTTGGGGGGCCCACCAAGAGACCTACAAAACCAGTAGTAACAGCACAGAGGGCGTGATTCGATCAACCGCCCACTGTGATGTGATGGCGGACGGGGGCCCCATCTGGGGGGCCCCCTGCCCCACATCTCGCATGTATGGGATTAAAAGGTAAATTAAATGTTCCAGCGGACAACATGAACTAGTCAAGTTCAAATAAAGGGACCCTTGAAAATGAAGTAGAGTTCGGTTTGGGGCTCCCACACCCCCAGACTTCAACCCAAACGAACACGTGGGGGGAAAAGTTAAGAAAAGCTGTATTTGTACCCAAGTGAGTGGAGCAGTATACATCAACATTGAAAACATGTAGAAGAGACCTGGGATAAAATTTCTGACTGAGAGCATGCCCAGAAGGATTAAGGCAGTGTTGAAAGTAAAAGGTAGATTTACAAAATACTAACAAAATAATAAAAATTAAAGTCTTGATTTTTAAGGGGCAAAACAAGAACCATACAGTTACATGACAAGACTCTTCATAACTAAGCATATGTGTTAGGGACCCCCAGAGCAGATAAACAGTAGGAACAGACAGACTGTGAGCCCTAATGCAAAGCCCCCTAAATCTGTCCCTACCTACTTCCCTGTCTGACCCTAATTTGTCAGCGGCAACTGGATGATGGTTCCAATCCTAAACATGTGTAAACAAAGAACAGACAAGACAGACAAAACAATACGGAAGATTAGACAGAACAGGTCGAAAGCCAGAGAGAGCAACACAGTACAAAGTCATAAGGCAAAAGGAAAGTTAGAGGACAGGTACAAAAATCAGCAACCAAACAAGACTATAGAGAATAAGCACACCAGTTCAAGTCAATACTATAACCAGCAAGGAACCAAAGGTGGGAGAGATCTTAGGAAGTCAGGGACCCAGTCCAGAGAGTGATTGGATCGGCTTTCTGACACCCAGAACACAGCCTAATTGATGCAGACAGCTGTCAATAACACCTTGTCCAACTCCACACAAGACAGCAGCAGCAGACTGGTGTGGCAGGAAACTTGTAAATCATTGTCAGAAGAATCAGGCAAGGCAGAGTTCAGGCTGAGAAAACAGCATAGGACTAAAAGCGCAGTTCCTGTTGTAAAATACGGGTTGAGTACTGTGCCAAGTTATGGTCATAACAGTACCGCCCCCCCCCCTTTACGAAGGGCCTCTGGACAGGCATACCAGGTTTAAAAGGGCTCGGATGATGGTACAATTTTATGAGTTGCACTTCTTGTTGAGATCCACTACTCAAGACCATAGCCCTTCCAATGAATTAGATGCTGTACAGTTCTGGACCAGATATAAGTTCAGAATTTTTTCCACCTCATATTTCAACTCCGCTTGGACAACAACCGGTGCTGGTGGAGTAGACGCCGGTAGCACAGGAGGAACATATTTTTTCAAAAGAGATTTGTGAAATACATTATGTATGCAAAAGGTGCTAGGTAATAGTAGCCTGAAAGAAACTAGATTAATAACATCCATGATACTGTATGGACAAATAAAATGTGGAGCAATTTCCCTAAAGGAACCATGAGGTGGAGGTTTAATGTCGACAACCACACCTTATCCCCTATAACATAATCAGGCTCTACAGAGCATTTTTTGTTAGCAAAGCGCTTTTGATTGTCTAGAGCTTTAACCAGGTTTTGAAGAGCCTGGGCCCAGAGCCTGTGCATAGTCGTTTGAAAGAAAGTTTAGGGGTAGGATTGGCGGATTCTTGGACATGACAAGACAAGGAATGAGGATAAAACCCATAGTTACAGAATCATGGCAACATTTGAGTGGAAACATTCACTCTGATGTTCTGCTAATGGTAAGAACTGCCTCCATAGTTTTTGGTTATAAGAAACATAGAATTTTAAAAACTGTTCCAGAGATTGATTACTCCTTTCTGTCTGCCCATTAGTCTCTGGATCTTGCAGAGAAAAATTATATAGAGATACTCACCTACACACAAACGGGACCCCATGATCAGATACAATATTCTCTGGGATGCTATGATAGATGAAAGATGGCACATTTTGGAAAATCTATCCATAATTACCCAGATCACCATTCAGGGCCGTTACTAGGCTAATGGCACTCAGGGCGGGGTGAAGAAATTTCTTCCGCCCCCTTGTAACATAATGCGCCATAATGCGACACAGTGCATCACCATCAACCAAGGCCAAAATATACAAAAAGCTTTAACACAATGTGCTATGTATAAAACTACTAAATAATAGCCATACGGTTACCAAATAACACCGCTACTTAAAACCAGGATCCCAGGCTAAAAGTACCAATGTCCTACTAAGACCACATGTCACCAGCACATAGTGACCGAATAATACAACCACACCATGACCACATATCACCACCATATAGTGACTGAATAATACACAATGCCATTACTGAATTCAAACAATTATACTACAACCAATATTACCGGCATACATTGACCATACAGTGGTGGATACCAGTGTACACAGGCTCTGCAGACATATAAGCAATTAAAGTAAAGTTACATCCAGGGACTTACAGGAGACGTCTCTGAAGAGTTGTTCTCTTTCTCTTCTCAATCTCTCCCAGACCACCATGACGTTTTCTCCCGGCCATGACTCTTTACTGTAGAATTTACAAAACAAACATCTTAGACTCCTCACTTTAGCAGCACTTCTCTACCAATTCCTATCTCTGTACAAACTCTGTACAAATTTATAGCACCCCAAATGGTAATAATTACCACCTTGTGTCCCAAACAGTAAAAGTGCAGTAGGTACACCCACAAACTAGAAAGGCAGTCCTCAATTAGGTAGATGTATAGTGCCCCATTTGGTAGGGAAACTAATAGGTCCCCCAATAGGTAGGTATCTTTGTCCCCTATTAAGTAGATATATAGCCCCCCAATAAGTAGAAATATAGATCCCTATTACATAGTGATATAGGCCCCTGTAGTTAGTTATTTGCCCTCTGGTGGCGAGGTAGTTATTTGCCCCATGTAGCCAGGTAGTTCTATGTCCCCTGTAGCCAGGTAGTAGCCCCCTGTAACCAGGTAGGTAGTTGCCCAGTGTAGCCAGGTGGTTGCCACCTGTAGCCAGGTAGTTGCCCTTGTAGCCAGGTAGTAGCCCCCTGTATCCATGATGTAGCCCCTGTAGCCAATAAATTGCCCCCTGTAGCCAGGTAGTAGCCCCTGTAGCCAATAAGTTGCCCCTGTAGATAATAAAATGCCCCCTGTAGCCAGGTAGTAGCTCCTGTAGCCAATAGGTTGGCCCCTGTAGACAGGTAGTAGCCCCTCTAGACAATAGATTATCCCCTGTAGACCGGTAGTAGCCCCTGTAGCCAATAGGTTGGCCCCTGTAGCTAATGATAATAAAATAAAAAAGTACTCACCTTTCCATGTTTCCTGCAGCTTGGCAGGTGCGGGAGCTGGTGAACAGTGTAAGCGGTGTGACGTCAACACACTGCTTACGCTGTCAAACAGGTGCCGGGAACTCCTGGGCCGATAGAGGCTGCTGGCCGAGGAGATCCATCATCACAGGGGGCGTGATGTAAGTCTTGCATCACGCCCCTTGCGAAGCTGATCTGTATGTACAGTGCTCACTAAGCGCTGAACACACAAAGGGGAAGAAAGAGAGTAAGAATCCATCCTGCCTCCACCTTGTAAGAGCAGCTGCACAGCTAGTGTGCAGCTGCAGACTGACTCTGAGTGACCGTTTTACAACGGCTGTGCAAAGTCAGAGGCTAATTGTTGGGCGGGCGAGGTGGGCGGCCATGGAACTCTGATAGGTTGCTAAAGGCAACTAAGAAAGTCTTAGACCTAGACAGGTTTCATACACGTCCCCCTTGGCGTTTCGCTTAAACTACATATAAGTTCTTGGGAGAAGCAGAAAGGCAGAGAGAAAGAGGCAAAGTATAAGGGGCATGTAGAGTAGTTGTAGGTTGGGTCCCCAGATTCAACTTCACTGGTGGGCCCCAGAATCAACTCCATAGCTGGGCCCAAAGAATAAAGTTTCACTGGTGGGCCCTAGTCACCCCACTCAGACACTGACCCTAAACATCACAGTTTGACACTGGCCGGACCTTACATTCTTACATTCTTTGTGGGCCTCCAAAAATCTTTTGGCAGGCCACAAATGGCCCAACTGCTGCATGCAGTGTAGAACTGGTTTACTTTAGTCATTTATATAGTGCCAACATATTCTGCAACTCAGTACAGAGATTTCAATCACCCAAATAACCTTCCTGTCCTGAATATAGCTTATCATATAAGTGAGATGGGTCCCATCACCTAATGAAAGTAACCTAAAACAGGGGCATAAAAGTAATAAATAAAGGTATAAATATTGGTGCTATATATGTTAAAGAACCCACAAAGCTATGCTAGACAACCCAAAAAAGCCATCAACTGGTTTCACCCAACAAAATACATTATGTCTTTGGACCTGAGTGAGCCACCGTAGCTTCTGGGCCTTATAACAGTTGCTGTGTCTGCTATGGCTATAGTTTTTCCCATGACACAGGCATAATGTTTTTGAGACTGGAAGTGATAAGTCAGAAAAGTCAAGTGATATGAGTTAGATATCCCTGTGCCAAGGCCATAACATTTGAACAGCAAAAATGGCAAAAAAGCAGACAAAACATTGGATAATGTAGAAAGCTTTATTTTTCTAATTGAATGACCCTCAAGACTGTTTTAATTGATGTACAATCCTTATTGAAAATGGACATATGAGTACATCCTATTGTCAGTATGGAGTGGGCTTACTTCTAAGTCCGTTCAATTAGTGTGGGTGCCGCTAACATCAGAGATCAGAGCCAGCTCTAATCCATGTTTAACCATTTAGACACAGTAGCAAACATGGTGATTGTGACGTCTAAATGAATGAGGAATGGTGCTGCGCAACCATCCTTCCTCCCTACCCTGCAATGAGATCACAGATTGTCAATTGGTTACCGTGGCAGCTGGAAACCTAATGAAGACTTCTATAGCTGCCATGTTAACGTTTCAATTACTTCCAGACCCCAGGCAGGAAATAAATGAACAGCTATTTTGGTACACAAACAATGCAAAGAGGTGTACAAGTGATCGAGCCCCCAAGTGGTTAAGTATTCTAGGTGGACTAAACCTCTGATCTATTAAAATAGATTATCATTTATCACATATGCTGAACATCATAGAAAAAAAAATTGGGATAAAAGGTGATAAAAGCGTTGCTTGTATTACAAAATTGTACAAATAAAAACTACACTTCAGCCTTCAAGAAATGAGTCTGCACTGTGCATAGGTGTAAAAACTAAAAAAGTTATTGGTTGCAGAAAATCAGAAAATGGTACAGAAGCGCAAATTTAAAAAATAGAGAATGGTTTTTGATTTTTTAAAAAGTACTAAAACATAATGAAAACTCCACATATTTAATATATCTGAAGAATAGAGATACCACATCATTTATACCAAAAAGTAAATGGTATTCTACCAATTTATTGTTTTGTTTTTTGTAGATGGATGTTAATTGCTTGATCTTTTGTCCCACTGAGGTATCCCTGGAATGGGATGACACGCGTTTGGGGTTTTTTTTGCGTTTTATCCTCTCTGGCGGCTGGGTTTCATCGCCCTATTGACTGTCGTTACAAGTTCGGGTTGAAGGGCGCAGATAAGTATTGGCACCTTTTGTATACCCCTTTACTTGTAAGTCGGTCTATTGAGGGTATTTTTTTCAGTTTCCTGTTGTGAATAGTCTGATTCATTATTCTAGTGCCACTAGCACCTACCTTGGCGCTGTTTTTGTAGACATATTGCCAATCAAGCTGTATTTTTCCTTTTTGACTTCACCTAGTATTATATATATAGGCGGGACGTTAGATAGGATACAGTATAGGAGTTAACTACAGGGTCGCCCTTATCGGGGCGGTGTCTCCGTTGTGACAGGTACTACAGGGTTCATGGTGTAGGTGACAGTTTAGGGTATTACCCCTTCTTTGTGGTGTCCCGGATAGATATTTTAATTGAGTGTTATTAAAAGGTATGTTTTAAAGGAGTAGTTTTTTCTATTGTTTGGATTTATTTTTCTATTCCTATAATTTACACACGTGGGAAGTAGTGTTGAGCGATTTTTATCGACAAAGTTGAAATCGGCAAGGTTTTTATGGTGATCGAAATTTCCAGATCATGCGATAATTAAGGTTAAAATCTGAGCATCATCTATTAAGATCGCGCCTTTTTCGGCGCTTCCTGTAATTTTGGCGGCCAGCAAATCAGATTACAGAATAGAGCAGGGTGCGACGTCATGACTGGGATGTGTATGGTTGCGATTGGCTGGAAAAATCACATGACCTCATTTTACATAGAACAGCGTTTCCTGTTTCAGCCTCAGTGTCTCTCAGCGTCTCATAGGGATAGGACCTGCGCTCTGCCTGTGGCCAAACAGCTCAGCGAAATTAGTCTATTTCTGCACAGAGAAACCTCTACTATTAGCTGTGATCCTTCCAATTTAGGTAGATTAGAGATTTGAAGATTTTATGTAGTTAGCTAGAGAATTTTAAAGCAGCATCTACTGCTGTAAATTCACGGCGGTGGGAGCGGGAGGGGGGGGGGGGGCGCGGGCGAACACAGACAAGCACTATCTATAAAGAACACTGGATAAAGTTCACCAAGACTTAGTGTAGACATTGTAGTGGAATATCTTTATTATTAACAGTTTGCTATTGAAATATTTCCTGGATATTGGGCAGCCTGAACTTATATTGGATACACATCATTTCTAGTAACTGCAGGTCTCTTTGTTAGCTGCTAAAAACTCCACTTTTATTATCAGTATACATTTCAGATAGGTGTTCATTTTCAATTTTACCCATTTCACCTGTGACTGTTGATATATCCACCTTGCAGTTAAATTACAATACAGCAATATTGTAGTCAGCACAGGTTGTTTATTGCCAAAAAATACGTGTATCATACAAAAACATCACAGTTACGTGTTTTTTGACTTTTGCGCACCCAGCATTGTTCATTGACGCAGCATCTACGTAAATCTTAAAACAGCAATTCTATATTCACCACAGGTGAATTGAAAGGTGCAAAAAATACCGTTTATTATATCAAAACATAACAGTTACGTGTTTTTTGACTTTTGCACACCCAGCATTGTTCATTGACGCAGCATCTACGTAAATCTTAAAACAGCAATTCTATATTCACCACAGGTGAATTGAAAGGTTCAAACTATACCGTTTATTATATCAAAACATAACAGTTACGTGTTTTTGACTTTTGCACACCCAGCATTGTTCATTGATGCAGCATCTACGTAAATCTTAAAACAGCAATTCTATATTCACCACAGGTGAATTGAAAGGTGCAAAAAATATCGTTTATTATACCAAAACATAACAGTTACGTGTTTTTTGACTTTTGCGCACCCAGCATTGTTCATTGACGCAGCATCTACGTAAATCTTAAAACAGCAATTCTATATTCACCACAGGTGAATTGAAAGCTGCAAAAAATACCGTTTATTATATCAAAACATAACAGTTACGTGTTTTTTGACTTTTGCGCACCCAGCATTGTTCATTGACGCAGCATCCACGTAAATCTTAAAACAGCAATTCTATAGTCACCACAGGTGAATTGAAAGGTGAAAATATACCGTGTGTTATACGAAAACATAACAGATACAGACTCCTTTTCCCGGCACTTTTTAATCTGGGGGTCAGACAGGTTTAATGGTCATACTGCGGTCCAGGACAGGTATAGTCAATGTCCAGTGAAACTAAAATGGTGGGTGAAAGACTCCTTTTTGCGGAACTTTTTAAATCTGGAGGTCATGCAGGTTTGGGGCTCATGCTGCGTTCCAGGACAGGGATATTCAATGTCCAGTTCAAGTAACATGATGGTTCAAATCATACTGCCTTCTGGCACTTCTTAATTTGTGGGTGATGCAGGTTTAACGGTCATGCTGTGGTACAAGACAGGGATAGTGAATGGTCTGTGACTTTTTTTCTGTGACTTTTATAACCTAAGTGTGTTGCCT
The DNA here is from genome assembly GCA_025379985.1 of Phyllomedusa bahiana. Classification (NCBI taxonomy): domain Eukaryota; kingdom Metazoa; phylum Chordata; class Amphibia; order Anura; family Hylidae; genus Phyllomedusa; species Phyllomedusa bahiana. Next base: position 43,908 of record JAODAL010024887.1, on the reverse strand, counting down.
AAGATGTAACACGTATCCATTTGACTGTTGTGGATGTTAATTTCAGCTTCTCCAGCCTTGTTTGGGTGTAATAATGAAGGTGTTGTTGCTCTCCCATAGACTTTAATGGTAATCGCTCATAATCGATGCTCACTATCGAAAACCTTATAGATAGCGGTCGACTATCGACTATCGCTCGATCTCGATAGCCAACGCAATCGCTCAACACTAGTGGGAAGCATTTTGTTGTTTTATGTGCAATATATCTGTGTAAATGGCAGGGTTTGTTTCTACTAACATAGATCCTAGTGGATGGTTGCGTGAAGCACATGACGTTTTTTCGGATAAAGCATTGGCAGCCCCTACTTATTCCCCTACGATTAAGCTAGCATTTAGGGATTTGACACGGTTACATAAGGACTACTCCACCTCCTGGTGGGAAATTCAGTCTCTAGAGCATTATATACAACAGAGAATTATCCCGAGAGGATTAAGGATCACCCTTGCACCAGCTGAAAGATTAAGATCTGATACAGTATTGGCTAGCTGGGAAAAAGAAGCCATTGAGTCTTCTTTGCGTTTTATGCAAATACTCTTAGAAGAGGAAAAATGGAGAGTTGAGAAACTTAGGGAGAGTCTGAAAAGCCAGTCCGAACTCACTTTAAAATTCAAGTCTGAATCAGACTTTGATGTAAGAGAGATTGAATTGTGTAATAAAATTCAGAGACATCAAAGTTATATTAAGGAACGTAAACACAATCTATTCTTGAGGGACTTGGCAGACTTCAAAGAAGGGAGGGCTTACTCCTTTCTATCTAAAAATATCAGAAGGGGAGAGTCCGATACAGACATATCATCGTCTGAGGCTGAATATTCAGAATCAGAAAGGAGATATTCATCTGTAGGTTGGGGAGGTAGAGGAAGAGGAAAGGGCAAAAAGGGGAGAGGCAATTATAATAACAGAAAATCATGGAATACTACCCCTGGTTCGTCATTGTCCTCCTCTCATGCCATGGGGCCTTTTTTAGAAAGACAGCCCCCACAATACCCATTGAAAAACAAGGAATACTCCCAGAAATAACATCTAGGGATGATTTACAGATCATCAACCTCTCCCAACGGCACATCTCTGACACCGAAAAACAGGTGTTAAGAAGGGGGCTTACATTTGTTCCCACGAACAGTTTTAGGGAGTTTGAGTGGGTTAAAGATCTCCACCTTTTCGTCCATAAGGTCAAATGGGCGAGATTCTTCCATAGAAAGGATATAAAAGAATGTGAGGATCTGGGTATCGATCTGAATGATCTAAGGGGGGTAAGAACTTTGGTTGACCTCATGTCAGAGGAAGATAGACCTCTGGGAGAGGGACCGTTTACCTCTCTATGTATTAAGAGTAAGAGGGCACCACCCCCCCAACCTTACTCTTGTATTGACTCGTTTCTTGAAACTGTAATTGAGGAACTAAGGGATCTTAATGGTACCAGCAATGGACCACATAACCTTTCTAGAAGTGAGAGACAGGCCCTTAGTGATCTAGAGAGGGATACCTCAATAGTCATTAAGTCGGCTGATAAGGGGGGGAATGTGGTTGTGATGGATGTAAACCAGTATCATAGAATGTGTTTAGACATTCTTCAAGATAAATCTGGATACGAAGTGTTGAGAAAAGATCCCACAGCTACCCTTTTGGTACAACTTAAGGGGATGATGGATGAGGCCTTACGTAACCATATTATTAGCAAACCTGAATCTGCTTTTCTGCGACCTGAGTTCCCTAGAAGAGCTACGTTCTATGGGCTACCGAAAGTACATAAGGGCACGACTCCCCTGAAGGGGAGGCCCATAGTATCGGGGATAGGGAGTCTGACCCAAAATTTGGGCACGTATGTGGACAGTAATTTGAGAGATTTTGTTATTTCGTTGCCCTCTTATATCAGAGATACATGTGACTTACTTCTTAAATTAGAGGGTATAACGGTTGACCAGGATACCCTGTTGTGTGGTGTAGATGTCGAGGCTTTGTATTCATCTATACCGCACGATAAGGGACTTTTGGCGGTCAAATATTTTCTTGACACTCGGGGAACTCAGTTCAATAAACACAGTGAGTTTGTTCTGTCCCTCCTAAAATTCTCATTGGAGAATAATATTTTTGTATTTGACCGCAGGATCTACCACCAGCTCAGGGGCACTGCGATGGGGAGCCCAATGGCTCCCACATACGCTAATTTGCTCCTGGGCTGGTGGGAGAACACCATGGTCTTTAATGGGGAAGAAGATAATGTCTGGACAGATCGCGTTATTATGTGGGCAAGATACATTGACGACATTTTCATACTATGGAAAGGAGATATGTCGTCTTTTGCTAATTTTGTGGAGTCCCTAAATAATAACACAATTGGTTTAAAATTTACATTTACTGCAAATCAATACACTTTATCGTTTCTTGATCTCACCATTTCCAAAAATGCTGATTATACCCTAAGTACTAAGGTTTTTAGAAAAGAGACTGCCACTAACAGCCTCCTGAGGTGGGATAGTTGTCACCCAAGATCACTTGTGAGGGGAATCCCTCGGGGGCAATATCTCCGCCTCAGGAGAAACTGCTCTGACACGTACACTTTCAAGAGTCAGGCAAAGGACCTTAGGGAGAGGTTTGTCACTAGAGGATATCCTCAATCTTCTCTCAAAGAGGCATATCAGAAGGCGATACAGGAGGACCGGGTTGGACTTTTGATCCCTAAGATTAAGCAGGATAGTGATGGAGGGTCTAAGAGAAATGATCTTCGGATCATTGGTGAATACAATCCACAGGCAGATAAGATCTACGGTATTGTCAAGAAGTACTGGAGAATACTTCTGCAGGATGAGATTTTAAAGGAAATATTGCCTGCTACCCCCTCCATTACGTACCGTAAAGGACGGAGCCTCCGGGACCGACTGGTGAGAAGCCATTTTGTGGCCCCACTAAGAGAAACTTGGCTAGGTAGACAACCAAATGGTTGTTTCAAATGTGGCATGTGTAAATTTTGCCAATATGTTACGAACTGCAAAACATTTGGAGACACTGATAACCCCTTTAAATATACCATAAGGGGATTTATCAATTGTGTCTCTGTTGGTGTTATCTATCTAGCCACTTGCCCTTGTGGGTTAAATTATGTTGGGAAAACACGTAGAGAATTGAGGAGGAGAATCGTTGAACATATTGGTGACATCAAGAAACAACTCGATACACCTATTGCGAGACACATCTGGGCAAAGCATGATGGTAGGACTGACGCTATTCAATTCAGAGGTATCAATTTAGTAAAACCCCCTTTGAGAGGGGGTGATTGGGACAGACTCATTTTACAACGTGAAACACAATGGATATATAAACTTAATTGTGTATTTCCAAAGGGGCTTAATGAATCATTGTCGTTTATGTGCTTCTTGTGACATCCTTTTGGATATTTTTATATTTATATAACCCTCATTAAAACACTGATTTCCCTTTTTGTGATTATTTATGCCTAATACCTAGAGTTTATACTAACATAGATCTTTTCATGTGTACTACGTTCATGATTATACATGTCTCGGTATGGCCATTTGTTGCTAGTTTTTGGGAGTCCTTATACATGGACACGAGCACATTCTGGTTATTTGTACTGGCCTAGGGTTTGTATTTGTGCGCCATCTGCCATCCGGCTGTTTGCATGTGGCTCACACATCATTTCTGATATGTTAAACACATTGCGCGGCGCAGTCGTGATATTGCGCATGCGCGTAGCTATCTGTGGGCTATCTTTCTTGGCGCAGTCGCAGCACATACTGTTGGTGCGCTCTTCGTGTTGGTGGACGTCACCGATTGGCACATGCGCGGTGGGACGCAGTGAATTCGGTGCCGGCCGAGGTTTACTTTGTGGACATGCGCACTACACTTTTTGAGATGCCGGATTTAACGTGGGTACACTGTTTGGATATTGTGTATAGGGGGCGTTTACTCTCCTCTCTGGTTGGAGGAGTACCCCTGGGGGGTGGATATATATACCCTCCTCTGTGGGACAATATTGTGGGACGCTGTATACTCACATCACCATGTGAGTTCCCATCATTTGGAGATATACCAACTCCTTTCTGAGACCTCCACTGGAATCCCTGTGATAGAATAGACTGGAGATTCAGGTACATGTTTTTTGGGCTTGGTTTGGGTAGTGTATATGTTTTGAATGGATTTAATTTTTTTGAATGGTATTCTACCAATTTATTGTTTTGTTTTTTGTAGATGGATGTTAATTGCTTGATCTTTTGACCCACTGAGGAATCCCTGGAATGGGATGAAACGCGTTTGGGGTTAATTTAGCGTATTATCCACTCTGGCGCCTGGGTTTCATCGCCCTATTGACCGTAGTTACCAGTTCGGGTTGAACGGTGCAGATAAGTATTGGCACCTTTTGTATACCCCTTTACTTGTAAGTCGGTCTATTGAGGGTATTTTTTTCAGTTTCCTTTTCTGAATAGTCTGATTCATTATTCTAGTGCCACTAGCACCTACCTTGGCGCTGTTTTTGTAGACATATTGCCAATCAAGCTGTATTTTTCCTTTTTGACTTCACCTAGTATTATATATATAGGCGGGACGTTAGATAGGATACAGTATAGGAGTTAACTACGGGGTCGCCCTTATCGGGGCGGTGTCTCCGTTGTGACAGGTACTACAGGGTTCATGGTGTAGGTGACAGTTTAGGGTATTACCCCTTCTTTGTGGTGTCCCGGATAGATATTTTAATTGAGTGTTATTAAAAGGTATGTTTTAAAGGAGTAGTTTCTTCTATTGTTTCCAAAAAGTAAATGCCATAAAAACAACCCATCCAAACATGGTGCAAAAAGTAAGAAAAAAAACCTCATATGCCTGTGTAGATAAAAAATAAGAATGTTATGGCTCTTGGAAGATGGAGAGGTAAAAAAAATTAAGCACCAAAAATTATGACTGGCTGTCAGGAAGAGGTTAAGCATCCAAATAATGTTGCTTAAATTGTTTATTTTAATAAAGGTAGTGGTTAAGAATATGAATTCACATCTGTTTGATTCTAGCTTATCAAATGCATTACTGCAGGAAATCATATTTCTTGTAAAAGTATATGCCACATTCAAATGTGGTGGACAATTTTGATCAAAGATTTGCAATTTTACGATAAATATGCTGTGGATTTCTCCTTTTGCATTGCAAAGATTGGAATCAACAGAAAAAAAAATCTACAATACATAGATAGAACTATGTGCCCTAAAATTCACACTGATATTTTTCTAACCCCATTATAATTAATTTTTTAAACACTACTCAACTGTATTGCACTATACGCGGAAGCAGATTTTTGGTGCAAAATGTGTGCTAAAAACCTAAACAAATCTGCCATATCTGAAAATGGCCTTAGAGTGTTTCATTTTATGTAGCATACTAAGCTTGAACATTACATTCCCAGCATTTATTAATAAAAGCCAGGAGTACTATGAAGCATTAACTCAGGTAATATTAGGTCTATTCACACACATGTACATTATGGTTAGAAAGCCGAAATCTTCATCAAGCACTTTTTGTCAATCAACCAGAGATGAAGGTGTCTCAGGATGATATTCTATAGAGAAACTGATTAAGCGTATGTCCTTAAAACTCCATTCATGCTTTCAGTTTAAATTCTGTATCACGAGATCACCAGATTAATGACATATTGTAAGAAAATAATTTTATATATATATATATATATATATATATATATATATATATATATATATCAGAATGACTTCCGTACCCATGTCTATGCCACCAGGTTTGTTTACAGCAGGAGACCTGTGAGATATGCATCACTGAGGTGCCTGGGCTCGGTGAAGTAGGAGATGAAAGTTTTGCTTCAGTATCCCTAGTTTATTGACACTTTATAGCTTTTAGTATAGCTGCTTCTAGCAGCTGATCCAGGTCAGCGATTTACTGGAGTAGTCAAAGTGTAGGGAGGTATGAGTACCACCACATATCTAGGCCAGGTTTTGCCTGGCCTATATAAGCCACTATATCAAAAATATAGACAGAACTTTATTAAGGAAAAGTGGTATACTTGAAAAAGGCTCTCCTTAGAGCTGAAACGTTGTTGCTGGGACAATCTTTTTATGGGATAACACTTAAGATATGACATTTTGATACAATGTAAAGTGGTCAGTGTAAAGCTTGTATAGCAGTGTAAATTTGGTCTTGGCCACCGTGCTGCAGCTCATCTATTTTGAAAGGACAATCTCTGGACATGACTCTGGGCACGTGCACTAAACTGCTTTGGTCGACCATTGTGAGGCCTATTCTGAGTGGAATCTCTTTTGTTAAACCACTGTATGGTTTTGGCCACTGTGCTTCAGCTCAGTTTCAGGGTGTTAGCAATCTTCTTATAGCTTAGGCCATTTTTATGTAGAGCAACAATTATATTTGATGGCTGTGTAAAGAGCTTTTTTGAGGGCACACTAAATTTACACTGTTATGCAAACTGTACACTACTTTAGTGTCATATCTATGAAAGATATAATACAATATTGACAAAAATGGGAGGGGTGTACTCCCTTTTGTGAGATACTGTACCGTTCAAAAGTTTGGGGTCACTTAGAAATTTCCTTATTTTTGAAAGAAAAACACAGACTATTCTAGCTGCAAACGTTTGGTTGTTAATGCAATATCTACATAGGTGTACAGAGGACTATTTCCAACAATCATCACTCCAGTGTTCTAATGGTACATTGTGTTTGCTAACTGTGTAAGAAAGCTATTGGACATTTAGAACACCCTTGAAAACCCTTTTGCAAATATGTTAGCACAGCTGAAAACAGTTTTGCTGATTAGAGAAGCTATAAAACTGACCTTCCTTTGAGCTAGTTGAGAATCTGAAGCATTACATTTGTTGGTTCGATTAAACTCGCAAAATGGCCAGAAAATGAGAACTTTCATGTGAAACTCGGCAGTCTATTCTTGTGTTGAGAGATAAAGGCTATTCTATGTGAGAAATTGCCAAGAAACTTAAGATTTCCTACAATGGTGTGTACTACTTCCTTCAGAGGAGAGCACAAACAGGCTCCAACCAGAGTAGAAAGAGAAGTGGGAGGACCCGCTGCACAACTGAGCAACAAGACAAGTACATTAGAGTCTCTAGTTTGAGAAATCCACGCCTCACAGGTCCTCAACTGGCAGCTTCATTAAATAGTACCCGCAAAATGCCAGTGTCAACGTCTACAGTGAAGAGGCGACTTCGGGATGCTGGCCTTCAGGGCAGAGTGGCAAAGAAAAAGCTATATCTGAGACTGGCTAATAAAAGGAAACGATAAATGTGGGCTAAAGAACACAGACATTGGACAGAGGAAGATTGGAGAAAAGTGTTATGGACAGACAAATCGAAGTTTGAAGTGTTTGGATCACACAGAAGAACATTTGTGAGACGCAGGATGTCTGAAAAGATGCTGGAAGAGTGCCTGACTCCATCTGTCAAGCATGATGGAGGTAATGTGATGGTCTGGGGTTGCTTTGGTGCTGATAAAGTGGGAGATCTGTACAAGGGAATTTGTAAAAGGGATTTATTATAAGGAAGGCTATCATTTCATGCCTTACCCTGTGGACAGCGCTTGATTTGAGCAAATTTCATCCTGCAACAGGACAATGACCCAAAGCACACCTCCAAATTATGCAAGAACTATTTAGGGAAGAAGCAGGCAGCTGGTATTCTATCTGTAATGGAGTGGCCATTCTCAAGCCACCAGATCTCAACCCCATTGAGCTGTTGTGGGAGCAGCTTGACCGTATGGTACGCAAAAAGTGCCCATCAGTCTAATTCAACTTGTTGGAGGCGCTTCTGGAAGCATGGGGTGAAATTTCTCCAGATTACCTCAGCAAATTAACAGCTAGAATGTTAAAGGTCTGCAATGCTGTGATTGCTGCAAAGGGAGCATAATTATTATTTCAAATAAAAATCATTATTTCTAACCTTGTCAATGCCTGGACTATATTTCTGTTCATTTAAATATAGATGTGCGTGTGTGTATACAAGAAATATATATATGTATATATATATATATATATATTTTATTATATATCTATATATATCTTTATTATATAATATATTATATATTATATTTTATATATATATATATATATATATATAGATATATATAGATATATATATATATGTATATATTACACAATATATGTGTCATGGATTGATATTTCTGTGACAGATTTTACTTTTATTGTACAACCCTACAATACTATCAGGTAGGAAATTATGTTTTCGTACTCTTACTATGTATATTAAAATTGGCATGCTATTTTATATTATGTTCCCTGATGCAGTCTGAATGACCTGTTTCCTGGCATTTGGCAATCTGTTTAAGATGATGAGGATATCTTGCCATTGTTACTTTCATGAATTTATTATGGCTTTCTATAGATTGCTGTATACACAACATTGGAGAAAGTTTCACAAAGTTAGTTCTTAAAAATGTGATAAAAAACCCTGAAGTGTCAGATAAATTCTATAACCTCCTGGGGCCAGTCCCACAAAGATGTGGTAGTAAATGTCATATCAAATACAAGTGCGAGGAGATACCGAAAAAAAAAGATACAGACTGAACCTCAGCTTCATCACAGTTGTGTTTACAATTATGTGAAGATAGATGTCAAAATAAATCCCAATCAGAGTTTTTAGAGTTCAGTCAGAAAAACCTCAACAAATAATCAAGTGAGAAACTAAAGGTAAAAATCTGCTAATAGACAGCCCCAAATGAAATTATTGTATAAAATATAACCACATTACTTTGTTCTTTTCAGAGGAGTAATAATAATAATGAGTTACATTTTCCTAGTATTCTACTTTGGGTCCTGTGAAATATGGAACATATGGAGTGATTAAAAAAATGTCTGTACAGTTGAGCAACAGATTAAAGTATTGTAAAGTAAAGTAATGTATTCAATTTCAAAACTCAAAGAAACTGAAAAGAAATTGAAAAGTTTTTAAACTATAATGTAGTGTGAAATCATCATTTGTATTATTGGAGAAATTAAAGGGGTTGTCTCGCTACAAAGAATAGCTTTCAACATGTAGGGAACACTAAATGAAGACGTTTTCCAAATATATTGCTTTGTTCATTTTTTATTTTTTTTTGTTGAGGAGCTACAAGAGATTTTTATCACCCTCTGAGGGTTTTCTAGTTTCCCAAGTGACCGACCTGTGTACTCCTTCTCCCCTGGTGTTTGTTCTAGCTGATAGCAGGGAGTGATGTCATCACACAGGTCCCAGCAACACAGAACTCTAGACAGGGAGAACTTGGTTGTTACCTGATCTTTCAGACAAAAGACTGTAATTATTACTGTTTACTTTAACTCAGAAGCTTCCCTGGTCCTGACAGCATGAGATTTATCTAATTAGCAGAGATCTGAATACAGGAGCTCATATGCTAATTACAGACAGCTTGACCACGAAGTGACAGAGTAAAGCAGCATTATTTCATTCATGCATCATATGCAATTTTGAGATGAGACAATCCCTTTAATATGAAATTAAAGTTTTTTTTTATAATATTTAAAATTTTATATATATATATATATACTGTATATTATAATATTATATTTATAATATTTTATTAAGTTATCTTAGAAAGACCCCTTGGGATCTGTTTACAAAGGTCTGATTTTACTAGGATCTCAGCACAGATTTCACACTGAAATCCGTATCAGATACAGTGGGTTTGGAAAGTATTCAGACCTCTTTAAATATTTCACTCTTTCTTTCATTGCAGCCATTTGGTAAGATCCAAAAAGTTAATTTCTTTGCTGATTAATGTACACTCTGCACCCCATCTTGAAAGAAAAAAGAACAGAAATGTAGATATTTTTGCAAATTTATTAACTCCTTAACGACCGCCCGCCGACTTTAGACGTCGGCTGGTGTGGATCGTTCGTCTTCAGCGACGTCTTTAGAGTGTGGGTGAAGCACGGGAGAAGTCTTGGAGACGGTTGTGTGAGGAGCTGATAAGGGGAGAGCAGAGGAGAAGGTCCTGTGAGGAGCGGGAGAGTGCAATGAGGGGAGATTTTTGGAAATTAGGGCGAGATTTTATGAAGAGGGAGGTCATGGCGCGCCTTGTAGGTCATGGTTAGTAGCTTGAAATGAAGTCGCTGGGCAATGGGAAGCCAGTGCAGGGATTGGCAGGGGGGGGAGAGGCAGAGGAGGTAGCGAGGAGAGAGGTGGATAAGAGGGCAGCAGATTTAAAGGATGGCTTGGAGGGGAGCGAGGGTGCTAGCTGGGAGGCCACAGAGAAGGATGTTGACGGGAGATTAACAGGGCATGGACCAGCATTTTTGTAGTGTCATAGTTGAGGAATGAGCGGATGCGAGAGATGTTTTTCAGGTGGAGGCGGCAGGCAGAGGTAAGGGTTTGGTTTGTGTGGTTTGAAAGATAGAGCGGAGTCTAGGATTAACCCAAGACAGGGACTTGCGGGACCGGTGAGAGTGTGAAGCCGTTGACTGTAATAGAGAGATCAGGGGCAGGGGTTAAAGTTGGATAGTGGAAAGATGATGAGTTCTGTTTTCTCCACATTTAGTTTTAGGAGACGTGCTGAGAAAAAGGAGGAAATGGAGGACAGCAGTCAGGGATCCGGGAGAGTAGAGAGGTAACATCTGGGCCGGAGATGAAGAGTTGGGTATGGTCAGCATACAGGTGGTAATGAAAACCATGTGATTCTATGAGCTGACCCAGGCCAAGAGTGTAGATAGAAAAGAGTAGTGGGCCCCGGACTGGGCCCTTGGGGGGGCACCGACAGAGAAAAGGCCGGGGGGAGGAGGTGGGAGCGAGAATGAGAGACGCTGAAGGTCCGATCAGTGAGGGACGAGGAGATCCAGGAAAGAGCCAAGTCTGTGATGCGAGGGAGGGAGGGGGATTTGTAGCAGGAGGGGGAAAGGTCGACAGTGTCAAAGGCAGAGGACAGGTCTAAGAGGAGGAGCACAGGAGTAGTGGCATGAGGCTTTAGCAGTTACTTTTGGTCATTATTGATTTGGTTAGGGCGGGGTTTTCGGTAAAGTGGTGGGGTCAAAAAACCAGATTGTAGTGGGTCAAGAAGAGAGATGGAGGAGAGGTGGGAGGACAGCTGAAGATAGACGTGCTGCTGGAGGAGTTTGGAAGCAAAAGGGAGCAGTGAGATGGGGCGATAGTTGGACAGAAAAGAGGGGTCAAGGGTTGTTTTTTTTAAGGATTGGGGTGATAGTAGCATGTTTAAAGGCAGAAGGGAAGATGCCAGAGGTTAGTGATAGGTTGAAGAGATGGGTGAGGGCTGGGATGATAGAAGCACTGAGGTCTGGGATGAGGTGGGATGGCAGTGGGTCAAGACTACAGGTAGTGAGGTTGGATTTGGACAGTAATAAGAGACTTTCAAAAACTCTTCCATACCTTCTTAAATTTTTATCTTTCTGAACATGGAGCGAAATGCAGGTGGTAAGTGAGCAAAGAGGAGGGTAGGACATGGAGGTAGAGGTACGAGAGAAGATGCTCCTTCCAGTGCTGGCGAAAACACGAATGCCAGCGGATCGTCGGTTGCAGGACCGTCAGGCCTGTCATCGCTGGGTCAGGGCCCTGTGAATCTCAGTAATGAACAGCGTCGCCAATCTGTTCTTCAGTGGTTAATGCAACCTGCATCCAGCAGTCTTACCTCCTCGTCCTCCCAGTCACGGCCACAAATGTCGTCATCAGCATCGTCAGCATGGGTCATGTGGGTTTTGGGGTCATGCTGTGGCCCAGGACAGGTATAGTCAATGTCCAGTTCAACTAAAATGGTGGTTTAAAGACTCCTTTTTCCGGCACTTTTTAAATCTGGGGGTCAGACAGGTTTAATGGTCATACTGTGGTACAGAACAGGTATAGTCAATGTCCAGTGAAACTAAAATGGTGGTTGAAAGACTCCTTTTTCCAGCACTTTTTAATCTGTGGGTCATGTAGGTTTGGGGCTCATGCTGTGGTCCAGGACAAGTATAGTCAATGTCCAGTTCAACTAAAATGGTGGTTGAAAGACTCCTTTTTCCTACACTTTTTAAATCTGGGGGTCATGTAGGTTTGGGGCTCATGCTGTGGCTCAGGACAGGGATAGTCAATGTCCAGTGAAACTAAAATGGTGGTTGAAAGATTCCTTTTTCCAGCACTTTTGAATCTGTGAGTCAGACAGGTTTAATGGTCATACTGTGGTACAGAACAGGTATAGTCAATGTCCAGTTCAACTAAAATGGTGGTTGAAAGACTCCTTTTTCCGGCACTTTTTAAATCTGTGGGTCATGCAGGTTTGGGGCTCATGCTGTGGCCCAGGACAGGGATAGTCTATGTCCAATTCAACTAAAATGGTGGTTGAAAGACTCCTTTTTCCGGCACTTTTTAATCTGGGGTCATGCAGGTTTGGGGCTCATGCTGCGTTCCAGGACAGGGATATTCAATTTCCAGTTCAAGTAAAATGATGGTTCAAATCATACTGCCTTCTGGCACTTTTTAATTTGTGGGTCATGCAGGTTTAAGGGTCATGCTATGGTAAAAGACAGGGATAGTGAATGGTGTGTGATTTTTTTCTGTGGCTTTTATAACCTAAGTGTGTTGCCTAAGATGTAGCACATATCCATTTGACTGTTGTGGATGTTAATTCCAGCTTCTCCAGCCCTGTTTGGGTGTAATAATGAAGGTGTTGTTCCTCCCCCATAGACTTTAATGGTCATCGGCGATAATCTATTATCGACTATCGGAAATCGTCTTGATAAGTGACGATATCGGCACGATGACGATAGTCGACGTAATCGCTCATCACTAGTCATAAGTATTCAGATACTTCGCTCAGTATTGAGTAGAAGCACCCTTTTGTGCTACTACAGCCATGAGTCTTCTTGGGAATGATGCAACAAGTTTTTCACACCTGGATTTGGGGATCCTTTGCCATTCTTCCTTGCAGATCCTCTTCAGTTCCCTCAGGTCAGAGAGTGAACATTGGTGGAGAGACATTTTCAAGTCTCTTCAGAGATTTTCAATTGGGTTTAGGTCAGGGCTCTGGCTGGGCCAATTAAGAATAGGCACAGAGTTGGTCTGAAGCCACTACTTTTTTGGTGTTTTGTGATTAGAATCATTGTCTTGTTGGAACCTTCGGCCCACTCTGAGTTCCAGAGCACTCTGGAATAGGTTTTCATCCATATCTCTGTGCTTGGCCACATTCATCTTTCATTCAATTGCAATCAGTCGTCCTGTCCCTGCAGCTGAAAAACACCCCCATAGCATGATACTGCCACCACCATGTTTCACTGCTGGGATTGTATTGGGCAGGTGATGAGCAGTGCCTCGTTTTCTTCACACATACCGCTTAGAATTAACACCAAAAAATTCAGTCTTCATCTCATCAGACCAGAGAATCTTCTTATAGTCTGGGAGTCTTTCATGTGTTTTTTTGCAAACTGTATGCAAAAAAACACATATGTCTTGCACTGAAGAGAGGCTTCCGTTTTCACACTCTGCCATAAAGCCCCGACTGGTGGAGGGCTGCAGTGATAGTTGAATTTGTGGAACTTTCTCTAATTTCCCTACTGCATCTCTGAAGCTCACCCACAGTGGTCTTGGGGTTCTACTTTACCTCTCTCACCAAAACTCTTCTCCCACGATTGCTTTGGCTGGACGGCCGGGTCAATGAAGAGTTGTGGTCGTCCCGAACTTCTTCCATTTTAGGATTATGGAGGCCACTGTGCTCTAAGAAAACTTGGGTGCTGCAGAAATTATTTTGTGACCTTGGCCAGATCGGTGCCTTTCCACAATTCTGTCTCTGAGCTCTTTAGGCAGTTCTGTAAGTTGTGAGGTCTTATATAGACAGGTGTGTGCCTTTTCTAATCAAGTCCAATCGGTTTAATTAAACACAGCTGGACTCCAATGAAGTAGTAGAACCATCTCAAGGAAGATCAGAAGGAAATGGACAGCATCTGAGTTAAATATGAGTGTCACAGCAAAAGGTCTGCATAATTATGACCATGTGATGTTTCAGTTTTTCTTGTTTAATAAATTTGCAAAAATATCTACATTTCTGTTTTTTTTCCTTTCAAGATGGGGGCAGAGTGTACATTAAAAAGCAAAAAAATGAACTTTTTTGATCTTACCAAATTGCTGCAATGAAAGAAAGAGTGAGAAATTTAAAAGAGTCAGAAAACTTTCCATACCCACTGTACAACACCATTTCTACATAGAGAAAATAAAAAAAGGTTGCTCACCCTTACTTCACTTTTAAATTTCAAGCTGTTCCAGTATATAATACTCTGACTGGTGCATGGAGGTCCCGCTGGACCATGGGCAAACATTTGACTGAAACAAAAAGAGAAAGTCCTCCAGCACAGAGGACACCTGTTAAAAACCTAAATTTCAGTAAAGTATGATTGAAATTTAAACAACCACCATCCTATAAGGCGTTTTAAGCAAACCCTCTTAATCATACAGTGATGGGAAAGCTCATATAAGACCATTTAAAGCATTAGCAAAACTTTATGACCTCAGAACTAAAAAGTTCAGGTATAGACTCTATGCAGGAGGCAGTTATTATTATAATGCCTAAACACGGTAAATAATAATTATTACCTGAATCATATAGGCCGATTTCACTTCTACTGGTAAATGATAAAATATTGGAAAAGATCCTTGCTAACTGGTTATTTCGGATGATTACCACATTGATTCATGTGGACCAGACCAGTTTTATTTCCTGGTCAGTCCACAGCTATGAATATTAGGCGTCTTTATCTTAATCTGCAGTTGCCAGCAGAAAATGACGTTTCTAGACGCCACTAAAGCATTTGACAGCGTAGAGTAGCAATTTTTATGGGCAGTTATGAAACAAATGAATTTTTGGCCCTCCTTATTTTTTTTATTTTTAATAGGGCACACTGTATACCCACTTGCCGACTCCGAGGAGGGGGGCTAGGTACCTACCTACTAAACGGGGACATGTATATTTATCTACTAAAACAGGCCTTATATACCTACTCACTAGAGGGGCTCCTATATACCTACTAAAGCAGACCATATTTTACCACCTACCGACTGAGGGCTCTATATACCTACCGACTAGTGGGGCCTATGTACCCATTTAAACCAACATACTAAAGGGTGCCCAATATATCTATCTGCTAAGGGGACCCTATATACCTACCTAATGGTGCACCCTATATACCAACCTAGCTAACGTGAGGGGCTATTTACCTACCTACATATTGCGGGGGTCCTATATACCAAACTTTCTATCGGTGACCCCAATGTACCTACTTATTGGGGGTGTTTATACCTACCTACTTGGGGAATCTTGTATACTTGCCTACTGGGGGGACCCTATATACCTACATTCCAATTGGGGGGCCTATGCACTTACTTATTGGTATAAGCCTTATATACCTATCTAATGGGGGGACTCTGTATGCTAACCTATCTACTGGGGGACCCAATGTATCTACCTATTGTGGGGATCTCTATTGTATCTGTGATCTGAAGACAAGTCCCCTATGGGGAAAAGTAAAAAGAATGTGAAAAAATAAAAAAGTAAAAGCAAAGTAAAACACAAACATGAAAAATAAAATAAAAACACGTACACCACCTTTTTCCCCTTCACAAACGTCAATTGCCCCATGAAGATCAAAAATAAATAAAGTACCCATATTTGGTATCATCGTGTATGTAATGACCTAACCTATAAATCTGTCCTTTTAAGTAACCCACACGGTGAACAACGTAAAAAAACAAACAAACACAGAATTGCAATTTTTGTTCATCCCGCAGTGAATAAAATGTAATAAAAAGCCATCAAAAACTCATATAAACATGAAAGTAATACCAATTAAAACATCAGTTTACCTTACAAAAAGGCCTTACACAGCTCTTTATATGGAAGAATAAAAAAAATTATGGCTATCAGAAGATAGCGATGCATAAATATTGTTTTTCACCACAATAGAAACACTTTTTTCTAAAGCACTTCAGCATAAAAAAACCTATATAAATTGGGTATCATCATGTCGACCCACAGAGTGAAACTAACTTGTCTCATATAATGCATGGTGAAAGCTGTTAAAAACTAAATAAAAAACACTACTAGGATTGCAGTATTTTCTTCACCCTGCCTTCCAAAAAACGGATTTAAAAGCGATCAAAAACTCAGATAAATGCCAAAATGATACCAATAAAAATGTCAACTCATCCTGCAAAAAAAAAACCAAGCCCTACACAACTTCATACACAGAAAAATAAAAAGTTAGGGCTCTCAGACTATGGTGATGCAAAATGTTTTTCTTTTTGAATAAATGTGTTTTTTTTTTTTTTGTGTAAAAGCAGTAAAACATAAAAAAATACAGATTCAGTATCACTGTAACCATATCGACCTGCTGAATAAAGCTAACATGTCATTTATACTGCACGGTGTCCACTTTATTTTGTTTAAAATGCATCACAAAAACCTTAATAAAAAATTATTGAAGTGTCATATGCACCCCATAATGGCATCAGTAAGAACATCAACTTATCCCACAGAAAACAAGCCCACAATCAGCTCCGTATGTAGAAAAATAAAAAAGATATGGCTAGCAGACTATGAAGACATAAAAACTAAGGGAGAAATGTATGAAGGAAGACGCTTCAAAATGAATTGTCGAGTCTCGTTTTTAGTGTATAATGTACCTGACATATAAAAGTGGTTTTTGTGTGTTCATAAATGCAGTCTAAAGTTCGACGTGCCTCGCCTATGTGTTAGGTGCATTCCGAAACTTAGGTGCATTAGTAATGCGCCTAACACGTATAAAGGCTATAGATAGGCTGGAAATAAAAGAAAAGTCATTAGAATAGTATGTCAGTGAATAGAAACTATGGTACTGATCTTGCTTGGTGGACCACAGGTCCCAGCAATACCTGTGCTGTGCTTGCTCTTGCTGTATGTAGAATAAATGGTGAGAGCAGCAAAAATAAATTTCAAATTTAATGTAGTAAAAATTAAAAATGGTAACATCTGAGCAATAACATCATTGGGTTATTTAATGTAGAACTAGTCTTAGATTCTATTAAATTTAAAGGAGTTGTCTCATTACGAGCTTTCAGCCTGTCAGTGTCCCTGGTAAGTTGAACTGAGGGGCGTGCTAGCTTGTCTGTCTCTTCTGCTCCCTCTCCCCCCTCCCATCAGCACACAGGCAGCTACGTAACTTCTATACAGGGGGGGGGGGGGGGGGTTTGCTCTCAGAGTTCACCCATGTGTGTGCCTGCCTAGGTCTGTTGCAGGAGAGGGCTGATCTAGGAGTGTAGAGAGGAATATGAAGCTGTGTGCTAATAGAGCAGAGGGGATGCATGTGTTCCTATATCCCCTGCTTAGCTTACAAGTCTCCACAACTCCAGCAACAACAAGGCAGTGTTACTATACTCAGGATGTCTCACTAATACAGGAGAGCATAAAGTATTCACATGCCTGATTTGTATAGTATTAGTATAGTCACAGTTCCAAAGACATATCATGATTATAGTAACAGACAGGGTCACTGCTGTCACATCTATCTGTGTAGAGAGCAGGAGGAAGCAGGGACACACAGGGTTAATCCAGGCAGCTCGGACACAGACGCCAAGATCCTCCCTCCCCCTCCCTCCTCCTCCCTCCACTACAGAAGCATTCTGTGCTGGAGGGGCTCTCTGCTCTGACCTGTCTTCAAGGTGATGAGTCATTCAGACCTGACAGCCAGTAAGATAAGGATCAACAGGTCGGTCTACTATAGAGATTTGCGAAGCTGATGTAGTAATACTAACAGGGCTAGCTCAAAATCAGTAGAACATTTGTAATGAACATATATTGCAAAGCTGCTTGTTTTTTAAAGATCTTTAAATTAAAACCCAATCATTGTAGCGAGACAACCCCTTTAAATACATTTTATAGGAGATATTTTTATATTTTTGGATAGAATATATTTTTACATTCTTTTTATATGATAACTTTTTTTATTAAATTTAAATAATTTAATTTGATATAGTTTGATAATTAGCATAAAATACTTTTTATTATTGT
Source organism: Phyllomedusa bahiana (assembly GCA_025379985.1). Classification (NCBI taxonomy): domain Eukaryota; kingdom Metazoa; phylum Chordata; class Amphibia; order Anura; family Hylidae; genus Phyllomedusa; species Phyllomedusa bahiana. The sequence goes on along the minus strand of JAODAL010024887.1, from coordinate 25,845 downwards.
ACTGGTATAAGTTGAGAAATATTGGAATTTTTTTTCCCCAACAGCAAATCTAGCTCCACTTCGACTCCTCAGGCTCAGGCAGACCACATTGAAATAGGTCTGCCTGTTCGAGCAGAAATGTGCCTAGTTTTGCCGAACCACATTCATCTATGTTTTCTAATAATATGAGTGTATTGCGACACTCTTCCATAATGCCCCCAGAACACCCCTTCATGTTAGGCGCATTAAAAGTGTCGTGTCTTATGAGAAATGCGCCTAGCACATTCTTTAGGTGCATTAGACATCACAGCTGACTCATTTTGGCGCATTTGAAAAGAGTGAAAAACCCGATCATACATGTCTCCTCAAATTTTTTATAAACGCATTTCTATTGTTTAAAACATTAAAAAACTATATAAAATTTAAATAATTGTAATTGTACTGACCCGCATAATAAAGTTATCATGTCATTTACACAGCATGGCAAGTGCGGTTAAATTGAAGCCCAACAAACAATGGTGGAACTTCGTTCCTCCTGACTCCCATTTTCATGGTCCAATGCTAAAAAAACATATGGACCACCTGCGAGCCCAAAATGCACAATACAACCCTAGATGAGATCCATGAGTGGTGTTGATTCCAAAATAAGGCAAGTTCTGGAAGGTTGCACCTACTCTGGTACTTTGGAGGCTTTGCAAAAGGCGACAGGCACCCACCAAAATCTGCATTCCAGAAGCCAAATAGCACTCCTTCCCCCCATACGCCCTGACATGCGCTCAAAGAGCAGTTTATACCCATAATACAAATACAAAAAATACAAAAAACAAATGGAAGCAAAATAATTATATCTCACAAGATGAGCTTCACTAAACAAAAGGTACATGTGCTGTGAGGACTGAAAAGCATGACTTTATCTGTAATCTTGTTACAGATAGCAATCTCCTGCACTGTCAGACAGGGTGAGGACAATGGGCCTATGGAGCCACTTTATACCAGGTGGAAAAGGGGGTGTAGGAAGGTATGGAGTGGGCTGACTTTTCACTAGGGTGCTATATGCCTCATTTGCCTAGGACACCAGAATACCTTGTTCTAGTCCTGTGTCTGAATAATGGCTCCTTAGAAGTTGAATATGTTAACCATTGCTGTAGAACCCCACACAGCCTGAGGAGAGAGAGTATGTGAAAAACTGCTAAAACTCAGTGAAGGAGAAAACCCTTTTAAATTCCAAGTCTGTTTTTAAGGCTTTTTTTTTCTGCTGCAAAGTTGATATTTGTGGATGAAATCTAATTGTTAGTCTCAATTCTATCTTGCCACAGTTCCAACAGTTTATACTTTTTTCGTCATTGTAGCACCGTGATTTATTAGTAGTATTTTTGCTCATACATTTTCTAGCTTTATTGGTAGAACCTGGTTAATGTATGACCACTTTTATAATTGAAATGTTTATACCATTTGTAAAAGTACTAACCAATAGGGACTAGTAATAGTTTAGCCCAGCGACATATTAAGCGTTTATAAAATTTTACTGTGTGTATTTAGGTACTTTTTGTAATGGTAGGGTATAACGTACTGTTTTCTTGTATATTTACATGCTGTATTACACTTTGTTCTTTAATATGTTTTTAAATCATTTTAAAATCCCTAATTTGGGTTGAACATAAAAAAATGCCTGTCAAAGCGCTTGATGATGTATAGTATTTAATTGTAACAAATTGCCCTTGATTAATTCAATAAGAGTTTTAATGAAATGCACTTAGTAACTTTGTAACTGTTAATCACTCCAGGTGGTTGAGCAAAATGGCATGGTTAAGACCATAAAGCCCTTACTTAAGCAATGTATTAATTAAGTTTCATAATAATGAAAAAAAAATTGGAATACTCTAAAAGGCAAAAAGGATTTTACATAATGATTAGATTCTGTATTAAATTAAGGCTGATAAGAAAAAGCAATGTGTATTTTCAATGTATAGTTATTGACTGTGATTTATTCTTCTTATCTGAGACACTACAGTATAATTACTAGGCATTAAACAAGGCAGAGTGATATTTTGACCTTAACAGGCACCAGGGCCCAAGTGCAACTGGCATGCCCATAGTATCGCTGATGTAGCAGTGACGACAGTAAGTCACATCAGGCTTCTTTAGTGTACATTGAGAAGGTTGTCAAGAGCTGTAAACTACACAAATGGTGTACAGTTGTGTCCATAAGTTCAAATAGGTTTGAGAAAAATTGCCCCAGTTTCTCACAGCAACCAATCACAGCAATGTTTTCATTTCTCAGAGAGGACCTGTGACATCTCCTGACATGTCTTTTTTGGTAAGTACTTGTGCTCTCTGTGAATATTCAGGACAAACGAAATGCAAGCACCTCGAAAAAAGAGAAGACACACGGCGCAATGTGCATTACCAGATAAGGAATTAAGCAGTTCACAAAACGGATTGCTGCTCACCTTACTGAGCTGTACGAAGAATGGTATAGCTCATATAATCGTCTATTAGTTGTAGTGAATGGAGTTCCAACAGTCAGTGTAGACTCCGCGATCCAGAAAGCAGCCCGCAGCAGTCCGGGAAGACTCCGGTATTGAAGGTAATGTATAAGGATTTTACATAATAAATATGCAAAAATAGAAAAGGTCCGCTAGGGCGCTAACTGTTAAAATAAATATACTAAAACCAACTATATTTTTGAGTTGGTTTATCACATGAAAACAACTTAAACTTTAAAAAAAATTTCTACACTTTTCTCAGAAACTCTTTTGCTTCATCAGGGATTTTTAGAAAAGAAACCCCACCTGGGCCATTTAAATAAAAAAGGGAGTGAGAATAAAAAACGAGGCTTCCCTCCCCCTATTTCTAAAAACAAAAATTTCCCAAATTTAATTTAAAACACATGAATAAAATATATAAATAACGTATTATAACATATATTTATACACATAAAAATGCTCCTAAAAAATTTATTTATACATATTAAAAAAAAAATTTGGTTAAAAATGTATAAAAAGCCAGGGGTAAAAAAAAATAATTAAAGCAGATTTTTAAAAAAAAAAAATGAAATTTCTTTGGATTTTTTAATCAAAAGGCCCTTAAAAATTTCTTTAAATCGTAAAAGATTTATTGTTTTTCCATTTTATAAATCCAATAAACCTTCCCAAATTGGCAATTTTTTTATAAAACCCATTCGGGCCGGGAATCAAGGCTTCAATGGGTTTGGGAACCGAAAAAACCCTCACGGCTCTACTCCTCTTTTTTTAATCAGCAAAATCCTTGGCAAACTATGAATCAACTTGTTATTCAACTTTTAAAGAGGGATTTATCAATCGTCTAGAAAATTTTTTAAATTTGTTTTTCCTTTTTACCTAAATTTGAATACCGCACATCAAAATTAAAAAATATATTCAAAAATTATGTTGACCAAAATTAAACGAAAAATTTTTAAAATTTGGGCACATTTTTTATTTTTTGAAAAAAATTTTTTTAGATCTTTCCGAAAATTTGGGGAAAAATCGTAAATCATCAATTAAATCGGCGCCATTTTCCCCGCCGCTTTCCTGTCCTTTTGGGGGCCAGTAAAACAGTTTTAACAGAATAAGCAAGTAATTTTGTGCACTAAATGACTATGTGAAAGGGTTTTTGCGATTGGCGGGAAAAAAACACATACCCCCCGTTTTACATAGAACAGATTTCCTTTCACCCTCATGGCCCCTCTCAGCGTCTCAGACAAAGGACGCACGCTCTGCTTGTGTCCAAACAGCTAGGGGAAATTATTATTTTTCTTCCAAAAAACCTAACCTATTAGCTGTATCCTTAAAATTTTATTAGGATTAGAGATTGGAAGAAAATTATGTAGTTGGGTTTAGAGAATTTTAAAGGAGCATCAAACCCTGTAAATCACGGGGGGAAAATTTGGGGGGGGGGCGGGCGAAAAAAAGCCAACTCTATAAAAAAATTCCCTGGAAAAATTTCCCCTTCACCAAGACTTAGGCGACTTTTAAATGAACTCGCCGGTCGAGGCCCTTTTTCCCCCCCGCCTTTTTTCCCCCCCCGGCCCCCCCCCCGGGGGTAAATCTGCCCTTTTTTAAATTTGTCGGGGAGGGGCCCCCCTTTCAAAACAAAATTAAAATGTAAATTCCGCCGCGCCTGGGGCGCAGTGGGGGAAAATGAGAATTTCGGCGCGTCTGAGATTGTCCGCCGGGGTTTAGTGCGATAAATACAGCAGGAAAAGTCCGCCTCGCCTCGCCAGTGCGGGGGGCACATTAAATTTGGGGGGGGGCCAGGGGCCCCTGTGGGGGCGCTGCGCCGGGAATTTTTTCCCCATCCGAGGAAATCCCCTCATACATGGGGGGAAAAGGGGTCCCCCCCCGCGCCTCCCAGGTGGGGGGCGCATGCGGGACAAAAGGGGCCCGGGGGGGCGCCCAAAAATCAATTCCATGCAGCCCAAGGCGGAGGGGCGAGAAATAAACCCAAACATGCCGGTGCAAGTAAAAAAACCCCAAAATCCCCCTTTTATAAATCTTTCTACCAATTCTCAGGAAAAGGGGCTAAAACTTTAAAAAATTAAAAATTACATAAAAAAAAAAATCCTTCCCAATCCAAAAAGGGTCAAGAATTAATATAAAAAGGGGCTGGGAAAATACAGTTTTTTTAAAAATTCGAAACCTTTTTCTCATTGGTCCCAAAACCGGCCAATCAAATAAAACGAAAACAAAAACTTTTTAAAACCTATGGGCAAGATTGACCAATCCAGAACCCACGCTTCGTCCCGGAACCCGGGTTTCTTTTAAAAGGGAAATTTGCCATAGAAAATTCCGGGGGGAAAAACATTTTTTCCAAATTTTAAAGCTACCCCTTCATTGTGGGCAAAAACCACCCCAAAATCAGAATAGGGAGCAAAAAAGGTCCCATTAAGCCTATGGAGGAAATTTGGGACCAATCAAATGGGAGCGACAGGGGGCCCCAAATTCTACCCCTAGGGAAAAAATGGACCAATCATTTTCCCAATTAGGAGTAAAAATTTTCAAAAAAAAATAAAAAAAAAAAGGCAAAAAACGGGCGTTTGGGTTTTAAAAGCAGGGGGGGGCTCGCCCAAAGGCTTACCCAAATCAAAGCGCGAGCTGCTTTCTCATAGATTTCTAGGGGGAATCGAAAAAAAAAAAAGAGGCCCCCGGAAAATTTGGGACCAAGGGGAAAAGCAGCGGGAAACAACTTCTGAGTTTTTATAATTTGATTTCCCCCCATGGACATTTTTTTTTAAAAAACCAATTCTTTTAAAAACCCATTAGACGTCAGCTCTTTCTGCCTTTTTTTTTTTTTACTGTTTTTTTTTTTTTAAAAAACTGTTTAATTTTTTGAATTACCTTTTTATTTTTGGAATTTTTACGGTCTTTTCCCCTTTTTTTCCCCCCCCCGGCTTTTCTCTCTATGGACAATTCCCTATGAACCCCCGGCCCCCTCGGCGACGAACGCGTTTTTTCGTTTTTTTAAACCCCTGCTTTTTTTTTTTTTAAAAAGGGTGTTGGGGTTTTTAAATCGGGAAATTTTTTTTCCCCCTTTTTTTATAAAAAAAATTTTTTGATAAATTTATTTCCCATCCGTGCCGCTGAGCGCCGAGTTTTGGATTGGGGCCCCAACCCCATAAGTAAAATGGAAAATACTCGCGCCCCCTGATTGGTTTGGGGCTAGCCAAACCCCCCCCTAACCCTACCCAAAAAAGCTCTTTTTAATTGTTTTTTTTTAACGGTTTTTTGAATTACCCCCCCGCCCCCTGGGATTTTTGTTTGGGTTTTACCTTCCCAAAACCAAAGAATGGGATTTTTTTTCGCTCCTAATTCTATTGGCTAAACCCCAAAAACCGAGACCCCGCTACTCACCAATCGGGTCTTTTCCCCACCATTTTTTTATTTTGAAAAATTTTTTAAATTATCCCCCCCGGGGAATTTTGATTGGTTAAAATTCTCCCCCAATTTTTTAAAAAAGGGTTCACTGTTTGGCCGTAACCGATTCTAAATTTGGTGGGTTTTCTTCTTGCCGGCCCCAAATTTGAAGAATATTTTTCAGATTTTAAATTTACTGTTTTTCCCCCAGAAATTTTCAAAATCATATTTTTTTGAAAATTTCCTTTCTTTTTGGGTTTGGAAAATTTTTTTTTTTTATTATTTTTTTTTTTTTTTTTTACGTCAGCCTCTTTTTTAAACCCCGGGTTTTCCCCCCCCCCCATTTTTTTAAAAAGGGGGTTTTTTTTTCCCTTATTCCCCCCTTTTTTTTAAAAACCCCTTTTGCCCCCAACCTAGCCAGCGCCCGAAAATTTTCCTGGAGGGGAACCCCTCCCCCAAAAATCCCCCCCCCCTTTTCCTTTTCCCCCAAAAATTTCTTTTCCTTTCGCCACTGCCCCCTGGGCCCGGAGGATTTAAAAAAAAAAAAAAAAAACCTGGTCTGTTTTGCCCTGAGGCCAAGCCCCATTTTAGGGGCCCGCGAGGGGTTAAAAAAATTCCTTTTCGAACAAAAAAAAAAAATACGAAGCCCCCCCCCGCGTCCCCGCCCCAGGAACGCCTACCCCGGGGCGTTCCCCCCTCCCCCCCCTTTTTCCCCCCCCCCCCGCCCCCACTACCCCGCCCCTCAAATTTCCCCCGGACCGCCCCCCAACCCGGCCGAAAAGGGCGAACGCGGGCCGCCCCAAAAGGGGGTTTTTTCGGGTTTTTTTTAGGAGGCCTTTGGGAAACGCCCCGAAAAAAACCAAAAAAGGCCCCGTTGAATGAATGTCGCCCTTAGGTAGACATTGAAAAACTGAAAATAGTTTTAAAAATTTTAAACATTTTTCCCTATTGAAAAAATTTCCGGATTTTTGGGCGGGGCCCTGAACTTATAGAAAACCCCAAAATTTTTTTCAAATTAACGGGCGGGTCCCCTTTGTTAGGTGGCAAAACCCCCTCCAAAAAAAAACTTTTAAATTTACAGTTTTAATTTTTCCAATAGGTTGTTAAATTTAAATTTTTTTGGTCCATTCCACCCTTTTTGATAAACCCCACCTTGCATTTAATTTTGAACCCAAACCAAATTTAAAAGCACCATAGTTTAATTGAAAGGGGGAAAAAAAATTTAACTTTTTATTAAAAAAATACAAAAAACAATACGTTTTTTTTATTTTTGGGGGGGCCCCCTAAAAAGTTTTGGTTCATTGATTTAAAGCTTGCACTTAAATTTGAATCCGGGAAATTTTTTAAATAGTCACCCCCAGTGAATTAAAAAAGGTGCCAAAAATATTTTTGTTTTAAATACAAATACAAAAAAAGAATAACGTTTTTTTTTTATTTTGGGCGCCCCCTTAAAAGCTTTGATAAATTAGGAAAAATTGCATTTAAAATTTTGAAATACGGGCAATTTTAAAAATACCATGGGGTAATTTTGATAGGTGCCAAAAAAAAACCTTTTTATTTTCCGAATAAAAATTTCAAATACTTTTTTTTTTTCATTTTTGGGGGCGCACCCAACCCCCTTTTGTAAAAAAGATTTTTACTTTCGTTAAAAAATTTGAATAAAAGCAATTTTAAATTTTCCACCACAGTAAAATTTATAAAAAAGGTTGCCCAAAATACCTTTTGTATTATCCCTACATTTCAGTTTACTTTTTTTTTTTCCACTTTTTGGGAAGGGCGCAGGAAAAAACTTTGTTTATAGATCTATTTTTGGGAAAGTTATATTTGAACCCAGAAAATTTTTTTTTTGATTTGGGGAATTTGAGAATACCTTATTTGCCGTTTTTTAAAAATAAAAGACTTTTCCAAAAACTTTTTTCCTTACCTTCTAAATTTTTTTTTATTTTTTCTAAAACTGGGGATTTGAAAATTCAGGGTTTTAAAAGGCCAGCAAAAAAGGGGGTAAACAAGGGTAAAAGGTCCCAAATAAAGGGTCCCCTTTCCATGCGGGCCGAAAAAACCCCATGCCACGGTTTCGTCTTTTTGAAAGAATCGTACGGGCCTTTTCCCTTTGCGGGTCCAAGGCCTGTGAATCCAAAAAAAGGGGGAACCCGGTCCCCCCAATCTGCCTTAAATTTTTAAATTTGAAAAGCCCCATGCGGGGCGATCTTTTTTTCCCTCCCCCTTCCCATCAAACCCCCGGCCAAAATTCCCCCAGTCCGGGGAAAAAAAAATTCCTTTACCAAAGCGTTTGGGTTCCCAAAACATAAGAAAACCAAATTTTTCCCAAACCCCCCCTTTTAAACCCACCACTGGGGAAAATTCCATTTTCTGAAACCCTTTTTTTGATGAAAAAAAGGGGTTTTTGGGGTCAAAAGGGCATTTTTAAAAAAATCAAGAGGCCAAAGGGGAAATTTTCTCGGGCTCGGACCCCCCCCTTTTACTAATTGCCATAAAGGGGAGGGGGGGGGGAAATTTTGGGGGGCTTCATTCGAAAAAAAACCCCGGGGCCGGCCCCAACGCCTTGCAGTCCCTTTTGCTTTAGGCCCGCACCCGGGAATGCAGAATGTCAAAACCACCAAGTCCCTGTGTTTTTAATGAGATGACACATTGCGATCCAACGTGGTTTTTTCACATTAATTTGTTTGGGCCAGACGCTTTTTTAACACAGGCCCAGGAGGAAGACGAAGGGGAAAGTGCCCAGTAATTTTCCGCCTAAAAGGGGGGAAAAGGGGCGGTCGCAAATCCGCTGATAATGTTTCCGCCACCCCCACGGCCCAACGCAAACCAAGCTCCTGGGTTTCGCCTAAAAAAGGCCCCAACCCTCTCAAGCCGGGGCCTTCTTTTAGCAACCTCTTTTTTCACCCAGCATTTTCCTTTAAAAACCGCCCCGTTTCCCCGGAAAACCATAAGTAAGGCAAGAACATTAGGGGGTTTTAACCACCACCAACAACATTCACATGCTGCGAATGAAATGATTTAAAATTTGGGGGCAACATTTTTCCAAAAAAAAGGCCGGGCCGACCCCCGGACCTCCAACCCCCGCACACCCCCTGCCCTCCCCCCCCTTCCCCCCACCCCCAAACTTTCCCTCAGCTGCCCAGGGCCTCCAGAGTCTAGATCGGGGTTTAGCCTCCGCTTAAAGCCTCCACCGTCGCCCGAGTACCACCAGCACCACCAAGACCCATCCTACTTTTCCTTCCCTCCGCCATTTTGTTTGACCTGCATCCGTACAGGGGCCAAACCCCCAAAAGCACCCCCCTTCCCTTTTTTTCCAGGTTTGGGAGCAGAAGAAACACTTTAACCCAAACCATCCCAAACCAAAAGCCTGAATGGGCATTGCAGGTTTTTCCCTTTGGAAATTTTGGGCCATTTCCGCGGGTGGACAAAGGGGTTCCCCAAACGTCATTCCCCTTCCTCCCCCAATACCAATGCCGAGCGGGCATTTTTTGCCAAAAAGCCGTCCCTGCCCCGGCCAGCCACGGTCATCTAAAATTTTTCAAGCGCGTTGTCTGCATCTGTGGCCGAAAAACTCCCTCTAACCCCCCGACACCCTGGACTAAATAAGCACGGCCCCAAGGGCCCCTTTATCTCTGTGACAGCTACGGGTGGCGGGGGATTTTTTTCCCCCCCCAGGGGGACGGTGGCTCTCAGGGTCGCGCACCTCCCTTTAAAAACCCCAGGGGTGGTGCAGGGGTTTTTTCCCCCCAAAGGTTTCCTCTGGGGGCAAACCGGCCCAAGAAACCAAGGGCCCTGTTTAAATTTTAAACTTCCTTTGGGGAAACCCCACAACAAATTCCCGGAGCCCCTGGGTGGCTCTCCGCAACGAACCGACCTGGGGGGTGCCAAGAACCTTGGCCAAGGGAAGAGGTGTCATAAAGGGGGAAATCTCTTGCCGCCCTTTTAAAATCGGGAGGCCCGGAGGGAAAATCCCCTTTCCTGGGACATGTTCCCTGAACCTTGTCATTCAAAATTTCTAAAGAGCAACCCCGGGGCGGGCTTTCCCCGCCCGAGGAAGGGTTTGAACTAAATTCCGACCCTTTCCAAACCTTCGCAAAACCCCGCTTTGACCCGTCGGCGCTTCAGCGTCCCCGGGGTCGGCCTCCCCGGGCAACCGGTCCATTGTTGACGGGGAAAAAACCGTTAATTTTCCCCCTCCCAAAATGCTCCCCATTGTGGCAGCAAACGCAATGCCAAAATTAAAGCAGTACAAGTTCTTCCCTTGGGGTGACAAAACACGTGCGGGGCCCGGGGGGTTGAGCCAAAACCCAGGGTGGGGGGCCGGGGAAAGAGCCTCACCATCCTTTTCCAGTTTTTAAGAACCCCAAAATGGTCATGCGGACAATTTCCCCTTTTTTTAGCCCAAGAACATTTTGGGTGACTTTGTTCTGGAAAAGAAACGTTGGGCACTCGGGAAACAACAGTCCCCCACACCCGGGGGAAAGGGGAGGACACAGATTCGGACCCCGAGCCTTTCCTTTTCTTTTCAAATCCACAAGCCCAAAAGTTTTTAACAATTTCATCCGGGCCCTTTATTAGGCATGGTTCCGGGGGCCAAGCTGTGCAAAAATGCGGGTCAACTCTCAGGGTGCATCATCTCAGGGAAGTCAGGGGGTTTTTTGAAGCGTGCCGGGGGCAGCGGAAAGGGGGAGGAGGAAGGGGGAGGAGGGGGTTTTTCCAACACCAGGTTTCCGACGTCCCCCGCCTTGGGAAAAAGGGTTTTTCCCAATTTGAGGGAAGGAAAGGGAAATGGGGGAAAAAACATTTCTATTCCCCTCGACCCCGATCTTGGGAAAACAACTCCCTCTCCCCCACAATTTCTTTGGGAAAATCCATTTCCCCCCCAACATTCCCGCATTAAGGCCTTTAAAAAAGAAAAAAAAAAAAAAAAAAAAAAAACCGGGTTTTTTTCTGGGTGGGGGCCCCCCCCCCTGATCCCCGGGACAAAAACAAAAAAATCAGCACTTTCCCTTTTCCCCCCCACCCAAATAGAGAGGGAAAAAGCAGGAAATGGGGGACCTTTCTGAATGATCAACTGGGGAAAATCTGTGCGTCTGCTTCAATTTTTTCCCCAAAGTCACGGGGAAAAAACCCTCACGACGTACACAGTAATGCCAAATAGGCGTAGCGGGAGCAGCAGGGAAAGGGGGCAGAAGCCAATTTGGGGGACCTCTGGCAATCTTTTTTACCCAAACCCCACCAATGCAGCAAAGCAGGGCACCATCCAAAATTTCAGGAGATCAGCTTAAATTTATGGGCACGAACTTAAACTGCGTCTCAACACCCCATGTTTTTTGTATGGGTTCCGGGCCCAATAGCTTTTGGGGATCCAAAATTTTTACCCAATGGCCCGCTTTGGGTCGTCACGCCCTAGAGGGTTGTCCCTGGGCCCCGCAGCCACGTCATATCTGAGCGGACCTTCACCCCAGCTGTAGGATCATTACGACAAAACCCATCCGGCTTTTCCCCAGATAATTGGGGTCTTTTACCTTTCATCAAGATGAATCAGGCATTTGGGTCTCTTTTGATTTGTGGGCCCCCAAATTTCCGAGGCCACCCCTTTAAATTGCCAGTCTACCTTTTACCCTTCCCCTTCAAACCCAAAAAGGCCCTTAAAAATTTTTTTTAAAATGGGTCAAAATTTTACTCAATTTTTTTTCTCTTTTCCCCCAAAATTCATTTTTCTGTTTTTTTTCCCTTTAGGAACTGTAAAAGACAGCAAGGGTTTTTTGACAACAAACCAAACCATTTACTCACTTTAAACTTAAGAATTTTCCATTGGGCAATTTTGGGGGTCATGTTTGCCCGTGAGATTTCCGCAATAATTTGGTTTCCCTTTTGGGAAAAGAAATGTGGCCTTTAATTGGGATTTTCCTCCCACAATTTTTTAAAAGTGGGTTAAAAAAACATATTTAAAAATTTTTTTTGGGGCATGTAGCTGTGAAAAACCCGCAATTTAACCCTGTTCCTTTGGGAAAAAAAAAATTTTCTTTTAAGGCCAAATTTCTCCCTCCCCCAAATTTTTTAAAAGTGGGGCCCGAGAAATTCATATTTTTAATTTTTTGGGGGCATGTAGCTGAATATAAATAATCATGGCCCTTTGGAACAAAAATTGGCTTCTAATGGGTTTCTCTCTCACAAAATTTTTTTAAAAGTGGCTGAGAAGTTCCCTTTTTAAAAATTTTTTTGGGTTTATTTCGCTTTGAAATGCAGCAATACAACCCTTTTCCAATTTTTAAAAAAAATTTGTTTCTAACAGGGCATTTGTTCTTCAACAATTTTTCAAAGTGGCTCAAGGGGGATGGGGCGTTCCCAAAAAGGAATAGGTTTGGACCTCTTAAAAGAAAACATATACAAAAAGACTTTTTTTTGGGAAGATCATTAAACTAGCTATCAAAACCCGTATTGAGACAACCCATTAAAAAACAATTAAAAAAAGAAACAAAGACTTGGGGGATTCCATCCTTTTTTTAAAAAAAAGTGTTTTTTAAATTTTAAAATACTAAAAAACTTTCATTTCAAAAAAGCTGTAAAAAAAATTTCCCCTGAATTGAAAAAGGAGATACAGAAAACTTGACCCAATTAGGTTTTTACAAGGGCATGGAAATAAAGGAGCACGGAACCCGAGAAAAAAAGTCAGTGGGCAAATTTTTTCCCCCAAACACGTTTTAAAAAAAATAAAAAAAAGAATGCCAAGAAAAAAGGCACCTGGGGGGGAAAAGGGGCGTTAACCACCATTTTTTTCCAAGTGAAGCTCATTTGGGCCCCCACTCATACAGGGCCCAAACGCTAAACCCCCGACAGGGAAAATATAGTCCCCCTTTAAAACTAAAATTTGGGGGTTGAAAAACTCCTATTTCCGGGACTTTTTAAAACTGTGGGGCAAAATTTAAGGTCCTTCTCGGGACAGGGGCAATAATTTAAAGTCCATTTAACTAAAAGGGGGGGTTCAAAGACCCTTTTCCCGCACTTTTAATCTGTGGGGGCAGACAGGTTTAATGGCATTCTGGACAGGAAAATATAGTCATGTCCATTCAACTAAAATGGGGTTTTAAAAACTCCTTTTTCCGGACTTTTTAATCTGGGGTCAGCAGGTTGGGCTCATGCGTGGCCCAGGACAGGTTGCAATAATTCCAGTGAAACTAAAATGGTGGTTGAAAGACTCCTTTTTCCCGGGACTTTTTAATCTGGGGTCATGCAGGTTTGGGCTCATCGTGGCCCAGACAGGTATAGTCAATGTCCAGTAAACTAAAATGGGTTGAAAGACTCCTTTTTTCCGGCACTTTTTAATCTGGGGTCATGCGGTTTGGGCTCATGCCCGGGGGCCCAGGGCAGGTATAGTCAATGTCCAGTGAAAAATAAAATGGTGGTTGAAAACTCCTTTTTCCGGCACTTTTTAACTGGGGGGCATGCAGGTTTGGGCTCATGCGTGGGCCCCGACAGGTATAGCAAGTCCAGTGAAACTAAAAGGTGATTGAAAGACTCCTTTTTTCCCCGGGACTTTTGAATCTGGGGGTCATGCAGTTTGGGGCTCAAGCTGTGGCCAGGACAGGTATATCAATGTCCAGTTCAACTAAAATGGTGGTTGAAAGACCTCCTTTTTCCGGCACTTTTAAATCTGGGGTCATGCAGTTGGGGCTCATCTGCGTTCCAGGACAGGATAATTCAATGTCCAGTTCAAGTAAAATGATGGTTCAAATCATACTGCCTTTTGGCACTTTTTAATTTGTGGGTGATGCAGGTTTAAGGGTCAGGCTGGGGTACAAGCCAGGGATAGTGAATGGTGTGTGATTTTTTTGTCTGTGGTTTTATAACCTAAGTGTGTTGCCTAAGATGTAGCACGTATCCATTTGACTGTTGTGGATGTTAATTCCAGCTTCTCCAGCCCTGTTTGGGTGTAAGAATGAAGGTGTTCTTGCTCTCCCATAGACTTTAATGGTCATCGCTCATAATCGACCACTCACTATCGACTATCTTGTCGATGATGGTCGACTATCGATCATCGACCGATGTCGATGGTCAACGTAATCGCTCAACACTACAAAAGATGACGCGCAAGTGAGGTGTGCTCTCTGTGAAATAACAATTCTGGAGCATCTTCTGTTATAACTCTATGTTGTGATGTTCCTTTGTTAGTCCTCCTAAAAATGTATTATTAAATCAGTCAAATGGGTGTTACCACTGCAGTTTTCAAAGGGATGTGTCCCTGTTCACACTGACTGTCAACACTGATTGGACAATCTCAGTTTGTGAAGGGACACCCCACAGCTGACAGCACCCAGCTGACATGTTCAATAATACAGTTCTAGAAGGAATATCAAAGGAAGAGTACAACACAGTACTAATATTTCATAAAGAATATAATGTTTTTACTGAAACAGGTCAGAAACAGTCACAGGTTCACTTTAACAAGATGCCAATGGCTTGGTGACTTTATACATCAGGGTGGTTAACACCTAATTCTGTCCAGCCATTGTAAAATGTCCGTGCGGAGTGCGCAGCTGCATGCTAACTGTGGAGCTGTGACAATAGGGAGCCAGCTATCAGCAGCAGCCAGGCTCACGACTTAGGAGGCAGCAACAATTCAATATCATCCCTGCCTTCCCAATTGTATATACAGTGGTCAATGAGTGTTGTAAATACAGATTAGCAGGAAGCCTCCTGGCTTCCTGCTTCCTAGTCCTAGTGTTCTAACGGGGGGTTTCAGTAGCTGCAAATGCAGATCAGTTCCGCAGTCAGGTTGTATTCAGCCTCATTTACAGGGGAAATCACCCCAAAAATGCAAAAAAAAAAAATCTAATAAACAAAATCCTGTTGGCCCAAAGTGCAACTTTTATCTTTGCCTCAATGACCCTTAAACTTTATAAGGCATTATAGTGTTCAAACCCAGGTGTACTAAAGAAAATGAGTCTGGTCAGGAAGAGGGATGAACTCCTGCAGAAAAATGTAGGTTGTTTTATGATTGGTTGCTATAGAGAACAAGGAAAGTTTTTCACGTAGGCAATTGTTGAAGCCTACAGTTGTTTACTGCATATTACATTTTATTTTATTATACAATAATGTCTTAACATATTTTACTAGTTTTGTAGATGATAAGACAATATACATGTGATAAAATATATCACCATTCCTTTACAGATAATGTATTGTATTATTGTATGTGAAAATAATTATCCTTAGGCTTCTCAAAAATATTTCCAGTCTTTTTATAAACTCTGTATTACTTCTATGTTTATGTGTGCTAGTCTGTAAGTGAATTAAACATGCCACAGAGGCAGGCCTGTACTCACTGGCAGTATTGCCTTCAGGGACCCTGTTCATTTAAAAAAAAAACGAGGGCCTGCTGATAAGATGCAGTATAGGTGGTAATAGCTTTGGGGGTGGGAAATGCTTTGGGTGTAAGGGGCCCTGATGTTGCTAATGGCAGCCATGCACAAAGTTATCAGTAATGTGATCCCTTTCATAACTTTATTGGAGTTGCTTATGAAGAACATAATGACTGATCTGAAATGTTTCATATGGGCTTCAGCATGCAAGGAGGAGAAATAATAATAACACTATAATACATGTGATACCCGGTCAGCAAAATGTATAATGTTACATTTATTTCTGTGAAATGTGCATATTTTGCATTTATTCTGTCTTTGGCTGGATTCACATGTCAGAAAAATATGACATATAATCCTCTGTAGAAATCCAAGGCAATACTTTGGATTTTAGTCAAGGGTTTTTACTTAAGAGTATTTTCACACTAAACATTTTTAAAATTTCATTTTAGCTTGGGAAAATTTTGTTTTAAAAAAAAGGAAAGGGATTAAAAGTCCCCTTGGTGCAAAGCAAATGATTTTTAGGCTATTTTTTAAACATGTTTCCAATGAGAATGAATTTCTTGAGGTGTTATAAAAGGCAAAAAAAAAAAAAATATAGGGGACAAAACTGTCTCAACGAATGTATTCGTAACTTATTTTGACATGGGGGTTTAAAACCCTTTGAAAGGGCAAAAACGAAATTCCCCAATGGGAAAATCTGCTCAAATGAAGGAACATGTTCATTCTTTTTTCCATGCAACGGATTTGAAATCTGTCGTGTGGAAAATCACTGTGCAAACTGCAGTGCAGATGGCAATTGAAATGAATAGCGATTGGAAAACACAAGGATTTTAATGAGGATTTAATTCCAAAATCTGCAGCGCATTTCTTATTAAAATCTGTTGTGGAAACATACCCTTTGTGTAAAAGGTTTGTAGTTTCTATGCAATTGTAAACATGGTGGCGAGGAATACCTGACCTTAGGGGCCCTGCCCAATGGTAAATTAGATGTTGGAACTAGAAAAATGAAAACCTTAGAGCTTATGATGACAAGTTGAAGGGTAACCATTGTGTGGCAAAGTTGGCTGCCGTCTCAGCAGACATGGAGCTGACTGAGCAAGAGTCATGAGCTGCTCTTCTGAATTGATGACTTTCACTGCTTCCTTGTAAGATTCAAAATTTGGTTTGGTTGGATCCAAAAAAATCAGAGCTTTATCCAGCAAAATTAAAGTGAATAAAAGTTCATATTTTTTGAATCCAATTAAATGGGCATCTTTTAAAAATCCGCCATATCAAAGTTTACGGTTTTTTGGGCCCTAGGGCCCTTAGTCAAACAGAACTGCACATTAGCACCATTTTAAATACTTATTATAGTGGAAACAAAATAAAATTGTTGGGATGGACAATGTCCTAGTGCCCCACCCACAGCCACCGCACCTCCGAATGGGTGCCACACAATCACCACAACCCTTTGGGAACTGACCCCCTAGCTGCCCCAGCCCCCAAAGGAAGGTGCCCGCAAAACAGCCATCAACTCCGCCAAAGAGAAATCGCACATGCACAGGGGGACCTTTTCCCCTGTTCAGCAGGAAGAAAAAAAAGGAAATGGAGCACTAAAGCAATTCCACACCCCCACAAGGTAAGGAACAAACCCTTTTAAAAAAACAAAACAAAAAAAAGAAAACACAAAAATTCAAAACCAAAAATGTAATACATAAAATTTGCTAAGCCAAACAGAAACCAGGAAAACAAAAACCTAATGGAAAAACAAAAATTTGATAAAATTTCATTTATAAACTTTAAAAAACCCAAAAAGGTTGGCCCTATTTTAATGTAAATCCAAAATGCCTCTCGTCTTTATGCGACTTTGAAATCCCCCCCCCCACCATTTTGGGATTTGATTTTTCAAATCGCAAAGGGGCCTTTGAAAATTTTTTGACTGCCTTTTTAAAAGATGGGGAATTGGATTCTAACAAGGGGAATTCTTTTAAAATTTTTTCAGGAAAATTTTCGGTTCTGAACAAAAAGCCAAGTTTGGGTACTTCGATAAAACGAAGTTTTTTTGTTTTTAAAAAAAGCTGCGAGCCAAGGCGTTACGGGGCAAAGCCTCGGGGAGAAAAGGGCAAAGCCGCATGACATGTCAAGATAAGCCAACCAAAGACCCCGGGGGTTTTCTGTGACTCACCGCACTATATAAGCCGGGGGGGGACCTGGAGCCACACTCCCTCTCACTGACTGATCAGGGAAGATCGCTTTCGGCGTTGTGGTAGCTCTTTCTGAAGAAATTATTTTTATACGCGATTTTTTTGGGGGGTCTCACTTGTCTCAGAGACCCTTTTCTTTAAAGTTCTATTTTTGTTTTTTTTTTGGGAAATTTGGATCCCCGAATCCATGTCGTCCATTGCACTTTCATAACATTTTAAGCTATCTGCTTTCAGCACATTGAATTCCAAGGGGGGTCAAACCAGTTTTCCGTTGTATTAATTTAAAGAAACACGTTTTTACAATACAAATACCCTAATTTTTGGGTGCTCAATTTTTGCACAATTTACATCCAGGATTTTAAAAAAGCTTTTTTTTTCTGCTGTGTGACTCCAAGAAACCGTCTTTTTCACTGCCAAAATTTTTTTTTTCATGTAGCATAATTAACAAGCGAAGGTTAATTACAATTTTTTCTCTGTTCGTGTGGCGTAGAAAACACACCATTGTAACACGCTACAAAGCTAAGTATTTGTGCTGCTCAATTCTTTTGCACAATTTACATCCAGGGTTAATTAAGCATTGTTTTTTTCTGCTGTGGTGACAAAAATAAACCGTCTTTTTTCACCGCCAAAAAATAAATTTTTCCTTAGCATAATTCACAAGCAAGGTTAATTACAATTTTTTTATCTTTGTTTGTGTAGCGTAGAAAACACCAATTGTTAACACGCTACAAAGCTAGTAGTTTTGTGGTTGCTCAATCTTTTGCGCAATTTACATCCAGGGTTAATAAGCATTGTTTTTCTGCTGTGGTACAAAAATAAACCGCTTTTTCACCGCCAAAAAAAAATTTTCCTGTAGCATAATTCACAAGCGAAGTTAATTACAATTTTTTCTTTGTTGTGTAGCGTAGAAAACACGCCATTGTAACACGCTACAAAGCTCGTAGTTTGTGGGTTGCTCAATTGTTTTGGCGTAATTTACATCCAGGGTTAATTAAGCGTTGTTTTTCTGCTGCTGGTGACAAAAATAAACCGTCTTTTTCACCGCCAAAAAAAATAAAATTTTCCTGTAGTATAATTCACAAACGAAGGTTAATTACAATTTTTTTCTCTTGTTGTGTAGCATAGAAAACACGCAATTGTAACACGCTACAAAGCTAGTAGTTTGTGGGTGCTCAATTCTTTTGCGCAATTTACATCCAGGGTTAATTAAGCATTGTTTTTCTGCTGTGGTGACAAAAATAAACCGTCTTTTTAACCGCCAAAAATTACAATTTTCCTGTAGCATAATTCACAAGCGAAGGTTAATTACAATTTTTTCTCTTGTTGTGTAGCGTAGAAAACACGCCATTGTAACACGCTACAAAGCTCGTAGTTTGTGGTTGCTCAATTGTTTGGCACAATTTACATCCAGGGGTTAATTAAGCGTTGTTCTGCAGTTGTACTTTTTCACTGCCACAGAAGAAATTCTGTAGCATAATTCATATCCGAAGGTTAATTAAGCCTGTTTGTGCTTTTATATTCAGTAAAATACACAGAGTTTTTAAACAACATACAAGTAAATTTTTCCTGCCCATTTGTGGAGCGCAATTTATATCCAAGGTTACCAAGCTTGTTACTGGTTCATTTTGGAGTCAAAATACAGGTTGTATTCTTTATCAATACAGATATCTTCATCAACCAGTGTCTGTAACATATTAGAACAAACAGTAGTCAGACAGAGAGGTTGCAGGCTCTTCACCTGCGAGTGGCAGAGGCACAAACATTCCAGGCCCAGTCGAGCAGCACAGCAAGGGGACGTCGGCAGCAGGGTCACTCGGGTGAGGCCACAACTGCCCAGCTGTCATCTAGCGGCGTGTGTTGTTCAGCAACCCAAGGGTTCTTGATTTGAATTGCTAGGTCATCCACTATCCTCCCATAGATAATCAGACAATACCCAGCCATAGATTCGGTTGGGACGTCAGACACAACTCCACCCTTAGTTGCATGGCGCGCGGATCGGACACGAGCCCTCACCTGTCCTCCAACCCGCCTCGTCCCATCCGGTTCCGCTCAGCCAGAGATCAACTATGTGGTCTGGCTCGCGCACTATATACGCGAGGATAGACAATTTGAAGGAGGGCATCCAGCAGCTACTTGGCAGCGAAGAAATTGGGCCAATATCCCCTGCTTTCTTGCAGTAGGCGGCAAGTATAGATTGTGGAGAGTGGCATGGGAGGTCATGTTGTAGGGGTCAGCTCTGCAATACCAAACCGGTTAATGATGACAAGCCGTGGCGATGGAACACAAATAGATGATAATGTAGCCGACTCGGCACTTGGGAGCCGGGTAGAGGCAAGGGCTTCATCATCGTCAGGAGAAGAGGGCGTCAGCAGTGGCGCAGCCAGCACAAGTGGTAGTGTGTCGTGAGTCCAGCAGGTAGCATAGTGTGAGGTCGGGAGCCTAGCGGCCACGGGGTAAAAAACCCGTTTCGCAGGTCCCAAGAAAGTAGCGGCACATGGCTCATCGAGCCAGCGCGTAGTAGTCACTCAGTGCGGAGTTGGCGGTACAATCCGATACTCGGCGGTGTGGAAGTTTCCTTTGCTAAGACACCGGAGAGATGCCGAATATTGGGTAATATGTAGAAATCAGTGGGCAGAAGTGAAGCATGGGCCAGGGAGCTAACTTGCAACACGGCCCCTGGCGTCAACACATGCAGCGTCAACCACTGGTGGCCTGGGGAGAAACGTAGGCTCAGATGTGGTTGGTCCATCCTGCCCGCCGCAGCAACAGCAGCAGCAGGCAGCGGCCCAGGTGGCACGCATGCCTTGCAGCCAGTCAAGGCTCCACCACCTCTGCAGAAGGGAGCTGTCACTCTTTGACCATCATCTCCGGTCCAGATGCTCCCCTGCTGCTCGCTACCATGGCGTCCAGCATCGTTCAAGTGAGGCGATTGCAAAGAAGACAACAGTATCTGCGTCCAACCATCCCTAAGTGCAGCAACTGACCGGCTCCTGTCCATAGTTTGGTAACTGCAGTCCCCTCACCCTCCCTTTCCAAATGGTGACCTTCGCACCGTTCAGAGAACTAATGCTTGTGCCGAGCCCGAGATGGAGATTCCAAGCCGTAATTTCTTTTCCCAAAAAGGGAGTACCACACTCATAAAAATGTAGGATACAGAAGGTTGGCCAGTCCCTTGAGCTTATCGTTTTGTTCCAAGGTGCACTGGCAGCGCGGACGTCTGGAGCTGGGATAACGACTGTCGGGCTAGTACAGATCCTTTACGGCCCACTGGGTTAAGTGTGGGCTTCCGGCCCAGGCACACCACAACTTGACAGGAGACGCCGCTTTCTCCTCACACGTCTGTACAAACTGCTGCTCCCTGCGCCAATTCCGCCTCCTCCTCCTCCACCACCCATCTCAGCTCACACAGTAACTACTCCATCATACCACATGAGTAGGGCACAGCGGTGTCACGCATTCTCTACACCTGGCTGCCCGGCGAACGAAGTCACACAGGGGAGTAACTGCTCCGCGCATGCAGCAGAAATCAACTGTGTGTGGCTTTCTCCGCGCCAACTGCAAATCGGAACCATGGTGACGGACAATGGGAGGAACATGTTGTCCTCGCTGCACCGAGGAGGGATGGTCTATGCGCCCCTGCATGGCGCACGGTGTTCAATCTGAGTTGTTGAAAAGTTACTGAAATCTTCCACCGATAACTGTATCTATATCGGGGGGGGAGTAGATGCGTGAAAATGAGGCCCGAGGAAACATGTGCATGCCTTCATCCATTCTACAAAGCCAGGAACACCCTCCTCGAGTTGTAGCGGCAGAACGGCCTCCGCCCCAACACACTCTGATAAGCATTGTTTTCCCACCCATTGAAATTCTCCAGCCTCACATGTGGATCCGACTGTATGAACGAGAAAAAAGCATTAACGATGTTTATGGATGATCCAGGCCAGACAGGAGTACTCCCCTATGTAACTTTGATGTCAGCCGTGGCAGCTCATGCGT
This sequence comes from Phyllomedusa bahiana, assembly GCA_025379985.1. Taxonomy (NCBI): domain Eukaryota; kingdom Metazoa; phylum Chordata; class Amphibia; order Anura; family Hylidae; genus Phyllomedusa; species Phyllomedusa bahiana. The sequence goes on along the minus strand of JAODAL010024887.1, from coordinate 4,446 downwards.
GACACTCTGCCGTTATGTTGAGGCCATTAAAGGAGGCCAACATTATTTGTCAGTCACCAGGACCTACGGGGATGAATAACGTCATTCCAACTAATTCATGTCCCTGTAACAGATGCTGAAAAATCTGTCTGGGCAGGGACTGTGAGACGTGGCGACTGCATCCGCGGCCCCATGATCCGGTGGGGACGGAAAGGAGGAGGAGGAGGAGGACATTGGAGCAGAAGCATTGTCTGTGAAAATGAGTGGATTTTCTACCCATGGTGACAAGAAGAGGAGGAAGCAGGATCAGCTGGAGGAGTAGATGGATATGAGGAAGACGAGGCAGATGACCCGCAAGCACCGGGCAGGGTATACAGTGTAGAGTGGAGGCAGGGAGCCGCCCCTCGGAGTCACTGTGTAGGATGGCCCGCAGCTGCTGATTTGCCTGGCTATGACAGCCGAATAGTCAGCAATCCGCAGAAGGTATGACTTCTGGCTCCTCCACCCTAGTTTTGACCCTCGCTACCGGTCCAAAATGGACCTTTTGTCCCAGCTGCAAGAGGGAGGACAAAACACAAATACATAGGGAAATCCTCCCGGATTCAGTTGGCCGCTGCCTATGAGCCGGCATCGTCCCTCCTCTGACAGGTCCCTGACCGGGGGGTTCATTCAGCCGCGTCACGTACTACTGCCGCGGCTGCCGGGGGAGGGTGGGGCGTCGGGCAGAACCAGCTCCATCCAGCAGCACCTTAAGTCTTGGTAGTCACTGATGAGCATCCTTCCCACTTCACCCGCCTAGTGAGGAGGGCAGCCGCCAGCAGCAGCAGCAGACCTGGAGCAGACCCCCTGAACCAACAGGTGGTGCCTACTTGGACACACTTCTGCCACCCCAGTTAGAAGATCCGCTGACTACTGGGTCAGCCAAACTGATGTGTGGCCGCACCTTGCCGAGTTTGCAGTGCAGAAGCTGGTCCTGTCCCGGCCAGTAAGTGTGGCATCAGAGCGGGTGTTGCACAGTGCGGTGGGGGGCCATTGTTACGCCAAGGAGAACCCGCCTTGTCCACGGGAAATGTGGAACGACTGACCTTTTCAGGAAAATGAATCAGGCATTGATCGGCCAGGATTTCACACACCAATGCCGTTAGGCATAGACTGCATCAGCCATGATGCCTACCCAACTGTGAGATAAAATTAGTCTGGGTTCAAACTACCTGCCTCAGCCACTATTCTGATGCCGCCGGGGAGGGGGGGGGGGGGGGGGCCCCCACCCGCCTGATGCCCACACATCTGCTGTACAAGTTTCTTCCATCTGCCACCAACCTTCTTTTACCAGGGACACTGTATTGCCACCCACCTCCGACACTCTGTCATTGAGCCACTGTCTGACTCATGCTGCTTGTTGTTGCTGGTGCCATGGACATCCACGCTGTGTCATTGTGCCACTATCTGTCCTCATCTGCAGCTGCCGTGACCTACGACACGTGTCATTGTGCCACTGTCTGACCTCATGCTGCTCAGCTGTGGCTGCTGCCGTGACCTAGACACTGTGTGCATTGTGCTCACATGTCCTGACCTCATGCTGCTGCTGTGGCTGATGCCGTGATCCTACACACTTGTCTTTGTCCCTCTCACTGTGTCGCTACCTCTGTTTTTAGGCCACCTCCAGAATGTCTTTGTGCCACGGTCCTGACCTCATGCTGCTGCTGTGGCGCTGCCGTAACTACACATGTGTCATTGTGCCACTGTCTGACCTCATGCTGCTGCTGTGGCGCTGCCGTGATCCTATACACTGTGCATTGTCCACTGGTCTGACCTCAATGCTGCTGCTGTGGCTGCTGCCGTTGACCTACACACTGTCATTGTGCCACTGTCGACCTCATGCTTGCTGCTGTGGCTGCTGCCCGTGACCTACACCAAAACCCACCCCTCTGTCCATTGTTGCAATGTCTGACCTCATGCTGCTGCTGTGGCAGCTGCCGTGACCTACACACTCTTTTTTTTGTGCACTGTCTGACTCCATGGCTGCTGCTGTGGCTGCTGCCGTGACCTACACACTGTGTCATTGTCCCAATCTCTGGCCTACATCCTTTTTTTTTGCCCCTTCCAGCATGTCATTGCGCCATTGTCTGGCCTCAATTCTGCCCTGCCGAGGCTGCTAACGTGACCTACTCACTGTGGTCATTGTGCCACTGTCCAGGGAGGGGGGGGGGGGGGGGGGGGGGGGGAAAAAAAAGAACTCATGCTGCTGCTGTGGCTGCTGTCGTGACCTACACACTGCATTGTGCCACCTGTTTGACTCGTTCCCTGCAGCTGTGGCTGCTGCCGTGACCATACAAACTGTGTCCATTATATGCCACTGTCCTGACCTCTATCTGCTGCTGTGGCTGCTACGTGACCTACACAACCTCTCTCATTGTGCCACTGTCTGACCTCATGCTGCTGCTTTGGCTGCTGCCGGACCTACACACTGTGTCCATTGTTCCCAATCTCTGGCCTACTCCTTTTTTTGCCACCTCCAGAAGTCATTGATGCCACTGCTGACCTCATGCTGCTCTGTTGGCATGCTGCCGTGACCTACACACCTGTTTTTGTGCCCCTGGTCTGACCTCATGCTTCTGCGTGGCTGCGTGCCGTGAACCTACACACTGTGTCATTGTCCCAATCTCTGGCCTACTCCTGTTTTGCCACCTCCATCATGTCCATTGTGCCAATTGTCTGGCCTCCATGCTGCTGCCGTTGGCTGCTAACGGGACTACACACTGTGTCATTGTGCCACTGTCTGACCTCATGCTTGCTGCTGTGGCTGCTGTCGGTGACCAACACACTGTCATTGTGCCACTGTTTGACGCTCGTTTCTGCTGGCCTGGGGCTTGCTGCCGTGGACCTACCAACTGTGTCATTATGCCACTGTCTGACCTCATGCTGCTGCTGTGGCTGCTACCTGTGACTCTACACACTCTCTCATGTGCCACTGTCTGGACCTCATGCTGCTCTTTGGCTGCTGCGGTGACCTACACACTGTGTCATTGTCCAATCTCTGGCCTACTCCCTTTTTGCCACACCCTCCAGAATGTCTGGGCCACTGTCTGACCTCATGCTGCTGCTATGGCTTACTGCCGTGACCTACACAACTGTGATCATGTGTGCACTGTCAGACCTCATGCTGCAGCTGTGGCTGCTGCCGTGACCTACACACTGTGTCATTGTGCCACTGTCTGACCTCATCTGCTACTGTGGCTGCTGCCGTGACCTACACACTGTCATTGTGCCACTGTCTGACCTCATGCTGCTGCCTGTGGCGTCTTGCTGCCGTGACCTACGACACTCTGTCATTGTGCCACTGTCTGACCTCATGCTGCTGCTGTGGCTGCTGCCGTGACCTTACACACTCTGTTATTGTGGCACTTGCTGACCCTCATGCTGCGCGGTGGCTGCTGCCGTGACCCTACACACTGTGTCATTGTCCCAATCTCTGCCCTACTCCTGTTTTTTTTTTGCCACCTCGAGAATGTCATTGTGCCACTGTCTACCTCATGCTGCTGCTGTGGCGCTGCCAGTGACCTACACACTGATCATTGTGCCCGTCTGACCTCATGCTGATGCTGTGGCTGCTGTCGTGACCTAACCACTGTCATGTTGTGCCACTGTCTGACCTCAGCTGCCGCTGTGGCTCTGCCTGACTACACACATTGTCATTATGCCACTGTCTGACCTCATGCCCCCTGCTGCTGTGCTGCTACCGTGACCTACACACTCTGTCCATTGTGCCTACTGTCGGACCTCATGCTGTCATGCTGTGGGCTACTGCCGTGACCTACCACTGGCGTGTCATTGTGCCCACTGTCTGACCTCATGCTGCTGCTGTGGCTGCTGCTCGTGACCTCCACACTGTGTCATTGTCCCCCAATCTCTGGCCTACTTCCTTTTTTTTGCCATCTCCAGAATGTCCATTGTGCACTTTGTCTGACCTCAGCTGCGCTGCTGCCGTGACCTACACACTGTGTCATTGTGCCACTGTCTGACTCATACGGCTGCTTGGCTTGCTGCCGTGACCTCCCACACTGTGTCTTTGTGCCACTGTCTGACCTCATGCTGCTGCGTGGCTGCTGCCGTGACTACACACTGTGTCATTTGCAATGTCCTGACTCATGCTGCTACTGTGGCTGCTGCCCGTGACCTACACACTGTGTCATTTGTCCCAATCTCTGGCCTACTCCTGTTTTTTGCCACCTCAAATGTCATTGTGGCCACTGTCTTACCTCATGCTGCTGCTGCTGTGACCTCCACCATTGTGTCATTGTGCCACTCTGGCCTACTCCTTTTTTTGCCACCTCCTAGGAATGTCCATTGTGCCACTGTCTGAACCTCATGCTGCTGCAGTGGCTCGCTGCCGAAACCTACACACTGTGTCTTTGTGCCACTCTGTGCCTTGCTCCTGTTTTGCCACCTCCAGAATGTCATTGTGCC
>JAODAL010024886.1:0-59680 GCA_025379985.1 Phyllomedusa bahiana | reverse complement strand
ACAAAAAAAGGTGCCGTTTGTTGCTTTTTAACAGAGGTCTGAAGCTCCGCCACTGTGGCCTGGACTGTAGCCTGAAATGTCTCCAGACTCTACACCCTATTTTGTATAGCTGAAATGTCCTCCTTTACAACATGCAGGTCACGCTGCCAGGCGCTCCTGAGATCCTGTGACAGCGCGGCCAGGTCTGCTTTAGTTGGTATGAGCGTTAATAGTGCCTGCAGCTCCGGGTGTCCCTGCAGAACTCGCATAGCCTGATCGGTGGCGCTAGAACATGGAGCAGCACCCACGTCACCTGGGGCACCAGCAGCAGGGAGAGAGCCACACACCCCATCCCCCAATAACAGTGAGGAGGTGTTAGTCCCCAGCAACGGCCAGTCCTCTGTAATCAGGAGCGTGCCTTCAGCAGCAGGAGACAAGGTTGACCCTAGGCCTGCGGCAGTTAAGGGGGATCCCCCATCACTTGTTGACTGCCCCGACATGGCTGCCTGAGGGGTAGATATGCTGGGCGCCCTTATTTTCATCCTGGGCGGTAGTGGTGGTTCAATCCCGCTTTGGGGGGAGAGATATGGCGCTTTGTAGTGAGCCTCCTTCCCCCTGTCCAACTGAGCCCACTCCTCTGCTTCTCCTGTCCGGGCCTGCTCCCCACGGTCATGGCCAGCTCCCCGCCGCTCCTTACCCCCGTCTGCCGCCGGTGTGGCCATCAGTCTCTTTGGGGATGCGCTGTCCTGGCTCTGAACGGGCAGCTCCGGGCTCTTCCTGCACTCACCGGAGCTCCGGGGCCGACTCTCCGCCGAGCGCAGCTCACGTGCCTCCTCCTCTGAGCCGCTGCAGCCCCGGCACTCTCCAGCTCCAGCAGACGCAGCTGGCAGTCCTCCTGCCTTCTCTGGTGCGCCACGTGTGCACCGGCAAGATGGCGCCCGCTCAGGTGATGAGGGGGCAGAATCGCTTGCGGATTGCAAGCCCGCCAGTGGGGCAAAGTAATTTGAAATGCAGGCATCCGATGCCTGGCGGGTTCCTGCAGCTTTGGGGGTCTTCTTAGCCTTTTTGGGGCTCATAGTGCCTTAGCGGTGGCTCAAAAGTCCGGTGGTCCCAGCGGAGCTCCTACTCCGTGCTGCTGCTCTCTGGCATGCCAAACTACGCCCCCGACATTTTCTTTCATTCACTTTGGCGTCTATTTGACTTTTTGATTCCATTTTATGTGCCGTGGGATGAACACAAATTTAAATTCTGTCATTTTTTTTTACAACGTTTATTGTGCGGGTTAAATAACATGACAGATTTTTATAGGCTAGGTCGTTACACATGCAGCGACACCAAACATGTGTATTTTATTTTTTGGGGGTAATTGGCATTTGTTATGAGAAAAGGTCCAGTGAATGTTTTTTTTACTTTATATTTTTTGTGTTTAACTTTTTTTTCACTTTCAACTTTTTTAATTTTGACTTTATTTACACTTATCCCCATAGTACTTAATGAACATAGCATAGGCTCTCCCTTTATCAGCTTCTGTTTGATCTTGGTATCCAGCGCTTTCCTTGTGTTGTCTCTATGCACTGTTCCTTCTGATGGCTCCTTCAGCTTAATGCAAACTTTCCAAACTATATAAATGGATCCAGCGCATGGACGACTAAAAGCAGGTTTCTTTATTGATCAATCCATACAGGAAAGAAGTACTGATACAGTAAAAGTACTGATACAACGCTTACGCGTTACAAACCCTCAACGGTTCTTGGTTGCAGCTCACTCCAGCCACGAGCTATTAACCCCTTAGCTGTTGGGATCAATTGCGATTGCTGCAGCTATGGGAAAAACAGAGGGAGGAAGCTCCCTCTGTCCCCATCAGAGCTCCTGTAGTGAGAATGCGGACTCCGCTGCCTTCACTGACGGCCAGGAAGTCTATCAAAGGCTTCTGGACTGCCCGTGACGTCACTATGCCCAGCTGTGCCCTGTGGGAATGCCTGGCATAATGATCGACAGTTGCCATGGAGAGCAGTAACAGCAGTACTGTGATACAAGTCCCCTATGCAGAAAAGTAAAAAAAAAAAAAAAAAAAGAGTAAAACACAAAGAATAAAAAACACGTACACTGCAAAAATAAAGTAGTCATGAAATTGTGGTTTTAGTTCATCCTGCAGCACATAAAATGGAATAAAAAGCTATAAAAAGCTCATATAAAGGCCAAAGTGGTACCAATAAAAATGTCAGTTCGTTCTGCAAAAAAAAAGCCCCAACACAGCTCTGTAAACGGAAAAATAAAAAGTTATGGCTATCAGAAGATAGCGATGCATAAATACACAATAAAAACACATTTTTAAAAGCACTTCAGCATAAAAAAAACTATATAAATTGGGTATTGCTGTAATCATATCGACTCACAGAGTAAAACATATATATATACTTTATACTGCATGGTGAGCGCTTTTAAAAATAAAAACAAAAAACACTACTAGGATTGCAGTATTTACTTCAACCTGCTTTTCAAAAAATGGATTTAAAAGTGATCAAAAAGCCTTGTCCCCCCAAAAATGATACCAACAACTCATCCTTCAAAAAACAAGCAACTGCACAGCTCTGTACACAGAAAAATAAAAAAAAAGTTATGGCTCTCAGGGCAATGCAAAAACCTGTTTTCCCTTTTGAATAATATTGTGTAAAAGCAGTAAAATATACAAATTGGGTGTCGCTGTAATCTTATCGACCTGCTGAGTAATGCTAGCATGTTATTTATGCCACAAGGTGACCACTGCAAAAATAACTTACTGAGAAAACATAAGACTAAGGGCCACATGTATGAAACGGTTTTGGTCTAAAACTCACTTTTTTTCCCCATAAGTTTCTATGGAGAAAAAAGTGAGTTTTAGACCAAAACCGTTTCATACATGTGGCCCTAAAACTTCACTTTTAATATAGTTTCTTAAAACAGTATTTCACATATAGATACTTTTAATTATTTCTGCCACTGTATAGAAAAAACTTCAAACCATTAATGTATACTCACGTATCCTTGATCTTAGTCTATTAACTCCCAGAATTCTCATCAAACTGATCCAGTTTCACAGAAATTCAGATTCTATCAATACGTCAGAGAAAACTCCCAACGGAAGAACAGAACTGGTCAAAAAATCTGGGGTCACTAAATGGGTCCAAAAAATTGGAGGAAAAAGGGTAAGTATCCCGATTATACACCTACCTATACCGCAGGGTTATCGCCCTGAAAAAAGGGCGTCCCCACCCTAGGGTGGCTTTCCCTAATATACCCTACCCTAGTATATGGTATAGATAGACTAGACCTACATAGGACCCATGTAACAATATATAGGCAAACTACAGCTTTAAAGAATGAGAATCGCAGCTAAAGTCCAAAAAAAGACATATTCTGACATACAAATTGTGATTGATTCTATACCCGACGTGTTTCTCTGTATTTTAAATAAAGATTCTTCAGGGGAGCTGTATAGTAATAATTATCGATGGTTAAAGTAACTAATAAGGATGAAAAACCTTCTGTAGGGTGTAGGGGTACATAACTTGATTCCACAGATAGCACCCATGGCAAAAAAATGTGTCATAGATAAAAAAAACACTACCAGGATTGCTGTATTTTGTTCAAAACGCTCTCAATTTTCAAACATAGGCATATATTGCATAAGGCTATGGCTCTCTGGCTACTGCTCGAATGCTTGCTAGAGACGGGATCTGAAAGACATCAATAAGTTTGTGAGACAGCTTACGTTAAAGCGACATTTTTGGTCCTGTGATATGGAAATTGATAGGGAGGTAGCTCAGATAGACTCCGAGCATAATACTGAGGTTGTTGATTGTAATACCTTTTTTTCTCCACAGGAACAGGTGGCAATTAGGACCCTGCAAGAGTTAGATGATGTATCTAGTCAATCAGCCAGATATCCTGTCTCTCCCTCTCCCTTTGTGGTTTCCAACCCAGAATTCTACCCAGTGAATTCCCGTACCCAGAGCATGGACCGCTTTCAAACTTTGATTGAAAAGGATCTTAGGTCTTTGGCCACCACTGTGCCTCCTGGTCGTAAATTCGCCAATCTTACTAAAAGCGAATATGTTGCCCTCAAATTGCTTACTGACAACCCAGAAATTATTGTTAAGATGGCGGACAAAGGGGGCACGGTGGTGGTCATGGACAAAATAAAATATTGTGACAGCATACGTTCCATGCTCTGTGATACTACAACTTATCGCAGGCTTGCTCAGGATCCAACCCAGGCTTTTAAGGTAGAATTAGATGGTTTGCTGACTGAGGGCCTTGCTCTTGGGGTGTTAACTCAGAGGGAAAGGGATTATATCTTAGTTGAGCATCCGATCATGCCAATTATATACGGATTGCCTAAGGTGCACAAAGACACGGTAAATCCCCCCATGCGCCCGATTGTGGCGGGTATTGGTTCGCTTCTAGAGAGACTCTGCCAATGGCTGGACAGCCAATTGCAGCCCCTTGTTTCCTTAATTCCAAGTCATCTCCAAGATACACGGGATGTTCTTGGTCTATTGCACAACATTGTTTGGGAACACAATATGACATGGTTAAGCTGTGATGTAGAGGCTCTCTATATGTCTATCCCGCATCGTATAGCTCTTCATGCTCTTGAATTTCATCTTCATGCATTCAGTGGTTATTCTCGGGAGTTGTCGGATTTTATTTTGTTGGTGACGGATTTTCTCATTACTCATAATTTTTTTTCTTTTGATTCTATTGTTTATTTACAGGTCAAGGGGGTGTCGATGGGGACGAAGTTCTCACCTTCCCCTGGCTAATTTAGTCATGGGGGTGGTGGGAGTTCGCCTAACATCTACACCCCCGACAATCCGTTTTTGCCATCCTTGTTTTTGGTATGGCAGATACAATCGATGACCTTCTCTTTATTTGGAGGGCGATGTAATCTGCCATACCCATTTTTCTTTTTTACCTCAATAATAATCCTTTTAATTTACATTTCGTGCACCAGGTGGGGGATAGAACTATGCATTTCCTGGATCTCACTGGAGCACCAGGCTTTAAAATTACCTCTCAGACTTATCGTAAAGTAACGGCTGGCAATACTATTTTGCATCACCGTAGTTTCCACCCCAAACACACCCACAGGTCTATACCTGTGTGCGAAATGACTCGGGCCATGAGAAACTGCAGTGGACAGGAAGAATTTTTCAGTGAATGTAATGCTATTTGTAGCAGATTAAGTAAAAGGGGTTATCCCACTTGGATTTTGCAGAGAGCAACTACTATTGTGCAAAAGAAAAATAGGGATCAATTGCTCTCCAGTAGAAGACGCATTAAATCTCAGAATCAGGGAGGATCCAGGAACAATAATGTGTTGGTCTTAGATTACAACACTCAATTTAATGCAATTAAGAATATATTTCTAAAACACTTACCTGTATTATCAGAGGATCCCGTCCTTGAGGAAATTTTGTCTGGGGGGACACGTGTTGTTACCCGTAAATCCCGCACTTTGGGTAATTTGTTAGCTCCCAATACAATTACTTCCAAGACACCTAATCAAACATGGCTTAAATACAAAGGCTTCTATAAATGCGGTTCTAACCCCTGTAGGGTCTGTGGGTTTGTTACCCCTGGAAAGGTGTTTCACAATAGCCTACAAACAAAATCTTTCAGTATCCGCAGTTACATTAATTGTAATTCACACCATGTCGTGTACCTTGCTATTTGTATTGAATGCAATCTCCGATATGTGGTCAGCACTACCCGTAGATTAAAGACCCGCATCCTTGAACATCTCAATGATATTACAAATACCTCTGTACGCAATAGGTCCCAACTTTCTTATCATTTTCGGGACGTGCATGCGGGAAATTATAGTAAACTCCTTATTATTGGTTTTGTGAGGGTAGTCAAATCTACACAAGGGGGAGACCTGGGACACATGCTTCATGATAAGGAGGCATACTGGATTATTGCTCTAGACACTGTAGTCCCTTCGGGGTTGAATCTGAAAATAAACCTCACTAAAACCGAACTTCTTGTCTTTCCACCATCTTCTAACCAACCCTACCCTGCTATCTCGGTCTCAGTGTGTGGCACCACCATAACTCCTAGGCAGCAGGCCCGCTGTCTTGGGGTAATACTAGATTCTAATCTGTCCTCACCCCTTATATCCAATCCCTGCCCGCTCCTGTCATCTGCACCTCAAGAACATCTCCAAAATCCGTACTTTTCTCACTGTGGAAACAGCTCAAACCCTCATTGTTGCTCTTATTCACTCTCGTCTTGACTACTGCAACTCCTTGCTTATCGGTCTCCCTCTCTGCAAACTCTCCCCTCTGCAATCTGTTCTGAATGCAGCAGCCAGGCTTGTCTTTCTCTCCAGCCGCTATACTGATGCCTCTACCCTGTGTCAGTCACTGCACTGGTTGCCCATCCAGTACAGAATACAACATAAACTCACCACTCGCCCCCATAAAGCCCTCCCCCGGGTGTTGCTCCCCCCTACATCCCCCCCTAAACTTTTTGTCTCCCCACCCTACCCCGTGCCCCCTCCCCCTCTGCGATGATATCAACAAAATTCCTCAATCACCAACCCTTTCCCATGCCCACCCCCAAAAATTTCCCCACACTGCAAAAACCGGGGTCCAGGGAATATGCAACCCCCAAAAAGGGGGCGATCAAGCCTTTCCCCAAACCCTCATAGTTTTTAAGGGGGCCCAGAGAAACATCTTCTCACCCCGGGCCCCTACCAAAAACCCCCTAACTGCTATCCACCGCCCACTCCCCCAACACAAAGGGCACTCACAGGCATTTATCGGAAAAATAGATGTTCTGTCGGGTTGGCTGGGCCCCCAATTTTTCTATGAAAACCCCCCCACCTTTTTAAATTGTAAATGGGTTTGGACCATAGAAAAATTGAGCACTTTTTTAAACCCCCTTTGTCCCCCAAACACCATAAAAAAATTTGGGTAAGCCTCGCAAAGCAGGGCCCCTCATACCTCGGTCCCCCATTTGAAAGGGTTTTTTTTAATGTGAAAATTTTCTGAAATTAAAACCCTCTAATTTGTAAAGTGCCGGAATATGTTTGCGCAATATAAATAAAAAATTATTAATTATTATTAAAAGAGATGGATGTTCCATTTTTTAGCTATTGCTGGTTTTTTTCTTCTCCCCACCTCCTTTTTTATTTTTTTTTTTTTTTTTGTTGTTTCTCTGCGATTGTGGTTTAGGAGGATGCAACCTGAGAACCTTTTTTTTTTTTTTTATTGCCGCTCGGGGGGCCTTTTTTTGTATTTGTTTTCCCTTTTATAATTCTTGTGCTATACTTTCCTGTTTTTCAAATTCTTGTTTTTTGGGTATTACCATTTTTAAAAATTTTGGTTGTTTTTGGGGGTTTAAAGACTTATGTTTTTTTTTTTTTATTTTTTTCATACTGTTGGGGCTTTTCTCCCTTTGCTCCGGACTGCTTTTTGTCTGTTTGGGGGTTTTGGCAGGATCGGCGAAACTGTTTGGGCCGGGGATTCCCTTTTTTCGCTTGGGAAAAGTAGGGGCTTTCCATGTTTTTCAGTTGTCGCCTTTTGGTTTAAAGGGGTTGTGTCATTTCCCCGGGAAAAGCGTTCCCGGTTTTTGGGCGAACCCGGTTTTTTCCCATGCTCACTTTCCGGCAGCCCCCCCAAAAGTTGATATTTCCGGGTTGCCCCCGGGCAGAACGAGCAGTTTGGAAAACCCAGGTGAGTTCCCCTCTTTTATGGTTTTATGTTTTTTATAAAACAAACCTGTTGTCTCTGCTTTAAAATCCCCATAAACAAAGGGGTTGGGGCTATACACCGAAACGCGTCGGCGTTTTAAATTTGGGGGGGCCCTTTTTGGCAAATGCTTTTTTTGGCTACTTGGCTTTTAATCCTTTTTTAACAATGGGGGAAATTTTGGGTTTTTTATCGCTATGGTACCGGCGGAAATACCCTTTTTTTGCTACTTATTTAGAAGGGGATCCCCCTTTGTCCCATAACATGTCCCAAAACCAAAAACGCATAGAAGAAAAGAAATTTTTTAAAATTTCTTTTTTTCAAAACATATAAAAAAAATATGTAACTTGCAGTGTTTAAATTTTTGGGGCTACTTGCTTTCCCTTTTTTTAAAGTCCAAGACGGCAGGGGAAGAGCGGATCCCAAAGCCCCTTGAAAAAGAAATTTCCCTCCCCCGGCTTTCCCAAACGGTGTTAACCCCCATAGGGGGAAGACAGATTGGGAAAAAGGGCTGGAAAACCGTGAAAAACGTTTGGGGGCTAGTCCCCCGCCCCCTTCTTCAAACACTATTTTTCCTTTTCAAAATCATTTCCCTTTTATCCCAAAACCCATCGCGATAGTTTCCAAAAAAAGGAACACGGGGTTACAACAGATGAAAAAAAATTAAAAAAAGAAAATTAGTTTTTAAATTTCTCTTTCCCTTGGCCCTGGGGGACCCAAATGTGTTCTTTTTTAAATACCCCAAACAACTCCCCCTCTGGAGCAAATTTCTCCTTAAATTTTTTCCCAATTTGTGCTGTCACCCCCTCTAAAAACGAAAACCTTTTAAAGATTCTTCCACAGGGGTGTTTTATTTTCTAAAAGAAGTGCCTAGCCCCCCCTTTGGTTTCCCCCCCCAAACCCTTTTTTCTTTTTTCTAAAATTTTTGTTTTTTCCCAGCATAACCGAGCCAAATTAAAATTTAGGGGATTTTTTCCCTCGGGGAAAATCGGTTTTTATGTGACCCCTTTGGGTTTGTCCAACATACCCCTTACACTTTGGAAATTTTAGGAAGTACACAAAAACCTTTTTTGAATTACCCTTGAAGGTTCCCTTTAAAAGAAAATTTTATCCCCCTTTTAGGGGATTGGGAGATAAAAATACCTTTGAAAAAGGGCCACTGCAATTGCAGAAACCCAAAGGGCGGGAAATGGTCCCTTTTAAAAATGTTTGCTCGTAGTACTTTTTTTTTTTAATCCTGGTTTTTAATACAGCTGTGACGAAACAATCACTTTCCCCCTACATTTGGCGGGCCCTTTTTTATAAAAAAACCGGGGGATGTTTTAAAAATAGTTTCCCCATACTTCGAATTTTTTGGGATAGAAAATTTACCAATATTTTTTTAAATTGGGATTTGACGTTTTAAAAAGGCCGTGCGCCTTTTCGAAGGACAAAAAAACATAAGTTTTTTCCGTCTCTATCTTTTTTTTCCCCTTTTTTTTTTTTAAAACAAGTCATTCCCCTATTGAGAAATCTTCCCTCTTCCCCAAAATTTTCCCCCAAAAGGTTCTCTCTTTTTAGCCCTAGCAAAAAAATTTTATCTATAAAAAAATTTTTTCTTGGTTTAAAAAATAAAGGCCTATCCTCTGAGCATTTTCCCCTCCCTACTCTAATCAGCTGTTTTTTTGGGGGAAAATACCCGTAAACAATTGTGGTGGCGTGTTTGACTAGATCGATGTTAATACATTGTTTTTTATCAATATAGTTTTTTATACTGAGTGGAACTTAGGCCTAGAGGGCCCGTAACTTATTTTCTACGTCTAAATAGCAGATCTTTATTTTTATTCTATGTAAAGTGAACTGTATAGGATGATGAACCCTGATTTAGAGAATAATGAACTCATTGAGCTCTTCAGGTGGTCCTTTCCAGAGACGAAGCACGTCATCGACGAATCACAGCCAAGGTGGAGAAACCTTGTAATAGTCAGCCTGGTTAAAAAACGAATTTCTTTCATAAGCTATCATAAAGAGATTAGCTAAGCTCGCGCTGCCCCCGGCGACCCATCGAGACTCACTGCACTGCAGCGAAGATAACAGAGGTCATTTTCCAAATTTGAATGATTCTAGGAGTATAAGTTCAAGGATGGTCCCATGATACAATTTACTTAGTCATTAGATAGACTAGGAACATTTCATTAGCGTACTCTAACTATTTCTAAAGCCTTCCGATCATGGGATATTGGTTTAGATGATTTTATATCCATAAGTGCCGAACACCCTATCATCATCAACTTTAAGCGGTTCGATTCCTTAAGGAACTGTCTGTCTCACCGAAGAGTTATGAGGGTCATTCCCTTGATGTATTTCTGTAGATAGCTATCTACATATATAGCCAGGGTCCAAGATGGACCGCCCGGCCAGATACGGTCTCTCAGTTAGTTTTATCACTTCGGCACTACATATAATATATTAAACGAGGGTTTAAGCAAGAAAGCGAGATCTTTTCTTTTAGGAATAATAATGCCCATTTCTAATGCCTCCAACAGGATGTCCTTTTATTTATTTGTAATTCTTGTGTTGGATCTCGATCCAGTTTGTTTATACACTACCCCCAGGGTCGTTCAGTTTGTGGAAGGAAGCCTCCTGTAAAACCAACCTATCTTGTACTACCACCAGCTCCCCCCTTGTCAGCTTTTTTAATAACATTTTTACATTATTTTTCAATTCATTAAGAGCTACTCTTTCTCCTGTGTGGGTTATGTTCCGGATTTTTTTTGTTTTAAAATTAAAAACTTGTATCCCTTTCTCTTTACCACCTCCGATATCACCAACTGCTGAACTGCTCTATGATGGAGTAGAAATCTCGTGGGTCAAAAACTGACTTTCGTGATTTTAATGTGTGTTGGATCTCGATCTACGCAGTTTTTTTTTATACACTACCCACGGGTCGTTCAGTTTGGAAGAGAAGCCTCCTGTATAGTACTCAAGCCTATCTTACTAACCACCCCGCTCGCCCCCTTGTTCAGCTGTTTTAATAACAATTTTATCAATATTTTTTCACTCATTAAGAGCTACTCTTCCTTGTGGGTTTATGTTCCGATTTTTTTGTGTTTTAAAAAAACTGGATCTCCATTTCACTACGACCTCTCGATATCACCAACTGCTAAAACAGCTCCTATAAGTGGGGGAAAAATTGGAGTAGAAATCTCTGGTCAAACAGACTTCGTGATTTTAATTTACCAAGGATTTTAGCTCCTAGTTTGCAAGGTATTTTGCCTCAAAAAAAAACATTTTTCATCTAATAGCCTTCAACAGACGAAAAAGACAATGTAAATTGAATACGAGGGTTAAATAGATGCAGTTGGCACAAAATTGAGCCCTTTATTGAAATGGAATGTGTGCTTCAGACAGTTCCTGATGAGGAAATAATTAGCAACCAAACTTTCAACTTAGTTTTTTTCTTCGGCGGGGGCGTGTTTTCCCACACCTGTAAGGTGATATTCCTTTTTAGGTCGACACTATATCTTTCTCCAGGAATCTCGTATTCGCTTGACCTTTTCTTACCTCCTAAAAAATCTTTGCTGATAGTCTTTTCTAGGAACCGTTCTCGATTTGCATGCATTCTGTGATCCCAGTCCCTTCATCTTAAATCTGAAGTTCGCTTGCACGTTTGCGGCTGTCTGCCTTCTAGGTCTATTTCCAACCCTCTTGGTTTCTGGCCGTTCTTCTGCCCGAAGATATAAACCCAGATTGCACAGGAAGTCCTTGCTATTCCTTTCGTATTTCTTTATATTTTTTTTGAAGTAATTGTATCTTTTGTTTATTATCCAAGAATACTTTGTAATCTCCCTTTTTCCATAGTAAGATCTTCATTGTACATGTTTTTGAAACTACCTCATCGATCACCTAAATTTTTTTTGCGTAAGGTGTCAATGTTGAGCTGTAAATGCTGTACAGTCAGATAAATAAGGTCAAGAGTATGGTTTCCTATGTGGCGTACCATTTCTCTTGTAGCAGACCAAATCCTCCTTGCAAGAGTATGGGCTGTAAAGGACTTCCTTAGCCTCTTGAATCCTTTTGACTTTTAGTATACCGTAGGGTCAGATGCGGGAAGTCAAGTCTGAATATTCTCTCTTTTTCCAGCTGTCCAAATTTTTTTGAAAAAACTCAGTTGTAGAGTTCGTACAAATCGGGTATGCTCCCAGGCCGAGCCCAGACACTCTTCGGCAAGTTTTAAAAAAATATTGTCTTCGCTCTTTTCTCGTCAAAAGAAAAAGTCCAGCCTTCCTGTCTGTATAATATAGCAAAGTCTTTATAAAGAGACATACTAACGTGCTTTATATTTTTAAATGCCTTAGGAGTAAGTACTGTCATCAATTTCAAGACAAAGGCATATATTGCATAAGGCTATGGTGCTCTCAGTCTACTGTATCGAATGCTTGCAATAGACGGGATCTCCCTTGCCCATAACATGTACCATCCAATATCGCATAGGCAAGCAAAGTATAATTTAAAACTACTTTAATCAAAACATTTAAATAAAATATGTAAACTTGCTTGCAGTGCTAATATAGCTACTTTGCGACCCTTTTAGTCAAGACTCGGCAGTAGGAAGAGCAGAATGCAAAGTCCATAAAAGCTATCTCCCGGCGTGTCCACGTGTGCTGACGTCCCATAGAGAGAGACAGAACTGAAAAGTCTGGAAAACCGAGTGACGTTTCTGGGCATAGTCCCGCCCCCTTCTTCAACACGTAGTTTCCATCATAATCACTTCCCTTTATACTCAACATCGCGATAGATGCCAAGAAAGGTAACAGAACAGGTTACATACAGATAAAACCAAATCTATAAAAAGACAGCTTAGATTTAAATTCTCATTCAGCCTCGGGAGCTAATTGAGTTTCCTTATAAATATCCCGAACGACTTCTCTCTGAGCAAAGTTTCTCTCTAAATTTTTATTTATATCATTTTGTGCCTGACACTTCCGTCTAAAAACAGCACCATTTAAGATCGCCACAGTGTTTTATGATCTATAGAAGTGCCTAGCCACCGTGTTTCTCCAAACCTTTTTCTTTTTTTCTACATTAGTTGTTTTCATCATGACCGAGACTATTACGAATAAAGGATTTGTGCTCAGTTAATGTTTGCGGGTCCCTTTATTTGACCGCATGGTTGTCCAACATAGCCCATACCGACTGGGCATTTTATAGGAAGTACACTACACACCATTGAATTACACGTGAAGGTTCCCCTTATGAAATATTTTATATCCTTTAGTGGGAATGGGAGATAAAGTACCTTTGATATTGCAACTGCAATTGCAGCAACCAAGGGCAGGGAAATGTACCTTTATTTTGCTCTGTATACTTATTGTTTTAACTCCTGTGTTCTTTATACAGCTGTGACTGAAACAATCACATTCACTAAAGTGCGGCCCATTTTTTGTAGACAAACCTGGGTATGTTTTAAAATATTTTTTCCATACTTACGAATCTTTTGGATATAATAGCCAATAATTCTTTAATGATTGCCGTAGGAAGCCACTGCGCCTATCGAGAGGAACTAAAAAACATAAAGTCTTTCTACTTTCGGTCTCTCTGTTTTCTTTTTGTTTTTATAGCAATCATCCCAATTGAGTAACTCTGACCCTCTTTTCTGCAATTTCCCAAGGCTTCTCACTCTTGTAGCCCTCTAGCTATAATTAAATCCTAAAGAATTTTTTCTTGCTCATAATTAGAGCCTACCCTGAGCATAATCTCCTAGCTCTATATCAGCTGTCCTTTGCGCACCAACCAATGTTTACCCGGTATTCAAAAGGACAGCTGATTAGAGCTAGAGAATGTCTCAAGGAAAGGCTCGTATTATGAGCAAGAGAAAAAATTCTATATAGATAAATTTACAAGCTAGAAGGCTACAAGAGAGAAGCCTTTGGAGAAATTGGGGCAGAAGTAGGTCAAGAATACTCAATAGGTATGACTTGTTAGGCCCTGTATCACAACGGCTTATAATTTCCTGTCTCATGATTGCGCCGTGTACTTGCGTGCCGATTTGCGCTGCAGTACGGCGCCAATCCGCGGCAGCAATTACGGTAAAACCACTGCTCTCATAGAGAACAGTGGATTACGTCGCTCCTTCCCCCGCTCGGCAAATCCGCCTCGGGGGGAGAAAGTGACATGCACATTTTATTTACGGCACGTACGGCGCCGTAAACAATGCATTGTCTATGGGGCCGGAGCGGCGCACGTCCTGCCACGCGCTCCACCCCGCCCCCGTCCCGCCCCTTATCACCACGGCGGATTGTGCCTCCCAATAGGCCGCACAAATCGTCGGGAATAGCCGTGTGAACACGGCCTAAAAACAAAAAGAAAAACAGATAGAGATGAAATACTTATGTTTTTTATACCTTCGATAAGGCGCAGTGTGCTTAATACTTCAATCCATTAAGAAAATTGGTATTTTTACATCAAAAGATTCTAAGTATGGGCAAACTAATTACAAACAACCCCAGGTTTGTCTCAAAAATGGGCCGCACTGTAGTTAATGTGATTAGTTATCGTCACAGCGTGTATAAAGACACAGGATTAAAAAAAAATTAACTAAAGACAAACAAAAGGTACTATTTTCCTGCCTTGGTTGTCTGCAATTTGCAGTGCAATTACAAGGTATCTTCATCTCCCATCCCACTAAAGGGTATAAAATATTTCATAAGGTAACCTTCACGTGTAATTCAAAGGTGAGTGTAACGTCCTAAAATGCCCATGTGGTAAGTGCTATGTAGACAAACCATGGCGTCAAAATAAAACCCGCATTACTGAGCACAAATCCTCTATTCGTAATAGTCTCGGTCATGCATGAAACAACTAATGTTTAGAAAAAAAAGAAAAGGTTTTTGAGAAACCACGGTGGCTAGTACTTCTTAGAACATAAACACCACTGTGGCAGATCTTAAATGGTGGCGTGTTAGAGGAAGTGACATGCACAAAATGATAAAAATAAGTAGAGAACGTTTGCTCCAGAGAGAGTCGTTCTGATATTTTAAAAATGAAACACTTAGCTCCCCTAGGCATGAATGAGAATTTAAATCTACGTTCTTTTTTATAGATTGTGTTTTATCTGTTATGTAACCTTGTTTACCTTTTCTTGGCATCAATCGCGATGTTGAGTATAAAAGGGAAGTGATTATGAGGAAAACTACGTGTTTGAAAAAGGGCGGTACTAGCCCCGAAACCTTCACACGGTTTTCCAGCCTTTTCCTGTCTGTCACTCCTCTATGGCGTCATCACACTTGGACACGCGGGGAGTTGCCTTTACATGGGACTTTGGATCCTGCTCTCCTATGCCAGTATATTGGGACTTTAAAAAGGAACGCAAAGTAGCTAAAATTAATCACTGCTAAGTTACATATTTTAGTTATATGTGTTCTGAATAAAGTAGTTTTAAATATACTTTGCTTGCTATGCGATATTGGTTTTGTTCAAAACACCTCATAAAAACTCTGATAAAAAGCAATCAAAGCGATCACATGAACCCCACAATGGTACCAATAAAAATGTCAACTCATCTTACAAAAAACAAGCCCATAATCAGCTCCCTATACAGAAAAATTAAAAAGTTATGACTATCAGACTATGACGACATAAAAGCGCAATTTTTTACAAAAGCATTTATATTGTGTAAAAGTAATAAAACATAAAAACTATATACAATTTATATTACTGTAATTGTACTAACCCGCATAGTAAAGTTATCCTGTCATTATACCACACGGCGAACGCTGCAAAAATGAAGCCTAAAAAACATTGTTGGGACTATGTTTTTTCCCCCCATTTTCATGGCCCAGTGCTAAACGCACTATGGAACACCTGTGCGCCTTAAATGCACAATACACCCCTAGATGAGATGACTTCTGGCCAAACTTGGAAGAAATTGGGTAACAAATTTTGGGGAGTCTTTTCATGAATAAGCTTTTCTGGCTGAAAACTGCCAAATCTGAGCATTAAATACTCTAGCATCTTACAGAATTAAGGACACAGCGCTAGAAACAGTATGTCTGTCACTAGCTTAAGCTGTCCTCAGGAAAGGGGGCATAATCTATGTGACAGGTTCTCTTCAAAAACCATCAAAAATTTACTGTAAACCATAGACCTCAATTGAAAAAATTGTTGTAGTCCACATGAATCAGATTTTCAAAGGTTGGGCATTTTTTGCTGTGGATCCATGTCCAAAAACTCAACAGTGCTCTAGGATGCAAAAACTATAAAAAAAAAAATCAAATCCAAAAACCACATCAAAATTCAAAGAAAATATGAGCCAAAAAACAGAAACGGAGTTCAAAAATCCTTGGGTTTTTGGGTAAACTTCTGTTCAAATACTCAGTGGAAAACAGTTTCAGGATTCAGAATCCAAGGACTATTTTGTCCTTTGTCGTGTGGACGCAGCCTTAGGGCTCGTTCACACGGCTTATTTTGGAACTGATTTCAGCCGGATTGAGCGCCGATTTTGCGCTCCAATACAGCCAAAATCAGTCCCAGGCATTACGGTAATCCACAGTTCTCATAGAGAACAATGGATTACGTTTCCTCTCCCCGCTCGGCGGACATGCACATTATTTACGGCGTGTACACGCCGTGAATAATGAATGTCTGGGGGTGTGGCCTGACTGACATGGAGTAGAGAAGTGCTTCATCTGAGCTCCTGCTGTATCCTGACTTAATCCTGGTCATCTGGCTGGTAAAAGTGATTTTGAACACACTGATCACTAAGGGAGGAATTGCTGGTGGAGATCCCTGCCTAATTTTGCCCTTTTTCACAGGTTTTGACTGTTTTGGAGATCAGTGGGCCTGAAGAGACAACTGAGGCCTAGTCAGACTGCATTGTGCTGGTGTGCATGTAATGGCTGCCTGTTAGATCACAATAGCGGACCAGCAGTTCCATGAGAGAGAGGGGACTAAGCTGCAGCGATCTACTCCTTCCAGATGAGAGCCCTTACCTGCAGGAGTGGAGAAGCTGGTGGGGGGCAAGGTGGTGGCTGGCAGGAGAAGTCTCCCCAGATTTTTTCCATGCTGTCCCCCCTGGACCACTGAAGACACGCCTGCAGGTAATTGCGCTGCAGCAAGGTGAACAGGGAGGTTGGAGGATCCTTGGCGGGTGTGCGAAACTGGGGGTGTGGGCTGAGGAGGACAGCCATCAAAGCATGCGGTCACTTGAACTCCTGGTGTCCTGCCCAATTCCCAAAGCCTGCATGCTCATTACCCCCAACGGCAAAAAGGGGGAAATTTTTAAAACGACCCAGCCCTTTTTTGTTAGGATCTGCTTACTGTACTTGCCCCGGGTTTTTTTTCTCTATTTAAGTTTTAAACCTGCGAATCTCCAGCTCTAGAGCCCCATGATTGACTGTGGTGAATCTATGGCTGAAACTGGCTTTTGCAGCAAAGAAATTGGGGGGGTCTGCCATATCTTATTACACTTCAAAGCATTAAATTTATCCCCAGCAAACTGAGGGGTCTGCAAACTTGAAAGGGAATAATGACACTGTGCCCATTTTTCCCTTTTGGGTCGCGTTCGCTGCTTCGCTGTATCATTATTGTTCCTTTTTGATATTAAGGATCTGAGGGCCCCCGAGTGACTGTGGGGATCTTCCTTGTGCGGAATCTGGTGCAAGTTGGTACTCTGCGAGTCGGAGATTGACTTGAGGGGCCCTTCGTACTATCGCCCATTGTTTTTTACTGCAACCTATCCTAATTTAGGGCCGCCCGGGAACTCAGTGTACAGCCCAACACTTCTAAAACACGACCGACAATATGAGCCGACAGATTCTGCTCCACCTTGAACCTGTGGCGGGTGGCGCCTTTGCCCAAAAAAAAAATATGGCAGCCATTATTGCATGTCAGACACCCAAAAACCCTAAATGATCCCTACAGGCGGATCTCAATCGTCTAAGAATGTATAACAAAACCAGGGGGGGACCACTGGGCTGAAAGGAGAATCGTGAGGGGGGGATACCCCCAAATCTATCAGAGTCAATACAACCTTTCCAACAACAAGTTAAAATTTTCTACAACCAGGTGAGGATGCGGAAAAAACCGCAGTAAAATAACAATTCGTATCCTTGGTCTCCCCGGAGCGGGCGGAGGGACCCTCACCTGAGAATTTTATTAACGTTGTACAGAAAAACCCTGGCCCCAGTGGTTTTTTCAGCTAATTTGTGGTGAGAGGGCTTAGGATCCCGCCCAAACCCTTCCCCCCCGGGAACCTCCTAGACCTTTTATCCTTTAAACTTTTGAATACAAGCGGGTATTTTTTTGGCAGCACCCCGGAAAGAAGGGTGAAGTGTTTTTTGAAAATTCCCAAACTTTCTTTAAAACCCCCCGGATTTCCACTGAAGTTCAGAAAAACGGAGGCAGTTCCTCCAGTTGGGGGCCCGTCAAAGGAGGCGGGCATAAAGATGCTATTTTTCCCCTCAGATTGCGGGTCCATATAGAGATCGTTCTTATTTTTTACCACGCCGGGGGAGGTGGGGTTGGGCTAGACCGGGGGTAAACTAAAGACACGAATATGTCTTACAATATGTTTTTTTTCTATTTTACATTTTAGAGTTTCTCGAAAGGAAACATCCCTATCTTATGCTTACTCACTTTATGCATGTTGGTTTAGAGCCAGTGACATTACTAAAAAGGACTTTAAGTAAATGTTTTCACTTTTTTTTCCCAAAATTAGGGGGTAAAGGTGGAGTTGGGTTTTTGTTGACCCCAAATTTGACTTGCTTTGGTTAGTTAAAATAAGGGTGGGGGGGGCGTTCCCTTTTTTCCCCAAATTTTTGGGTCTTAAGCTCAGGCAATTTTTGGGGAGTTTGACAGGGGGGGGGGTGGGGTTTTTTTTTTTTTGGTTACTAAGGAGTTGGTACCTTTTTTTGTTTTGGTTTTTGGTGTGAAATGAGTCGGTTTCCTGTCCTGGGTTTTTCCCCCTGACAAAATATATCTTATGTATGGCGGACTGTAAAGAATTTTTTGGAATGTCCGGGGGGAGAACTGTAAGGTGAAGCGGGCCTTAGATTTAACTATGTTAAGAGCAAAACCCGGATTTCATTTTCCCAAAAAACACATCTTCGGGTCAGAAAGTACTGGCCGAAGGACCATGGGTAGGAATGCTTACATTCGAATTTCCACAAATCAAGGGGGGGTAAATCCTTTTAGTAAGCTTTCCCCCTCAGGCTGTTTTTTTTAATTTTGACCCATCGGGGAGATATGTACTGTTACACTTTCGCTTTGGATAGGGAATTGTTCTAGGGGTATCTATTCCCCCCTCCCTTTTCAAAAACAAACACTAAGGTTTAAGGGCCAAGAATTTCCAAATACCTGAAGCGTCATTTATGTTAAGGGGGTTGATTTTAAATCCACTTTAGATCAGGGGTTTGGGACCGCTTGCCCCCCAAAAGGATCTCATAAAAAGAGCCTTCAAATGGGCAAAACTAACATCAGTGGAGGCCTGGGGGGGTTTGCACCCGGGCTGAAGCAATTTCATGCTTTAACCGGGCAAGAAAACTTTTTTCCCCGGAATTGATCTTCCCTTTCCTCAAGGGGTTTTTGCCCTCTTTTTCTAAAGTGGAGTCCTTTCAGGGGAATTTCAGCCCTCCCTTGATGTTGATATTAAACCAAAAAGGGGAAAAAAAGCCCCTAACTCTGGCGATGAACCCCAGGTGGCTAGATGTCCCTGTCATTGCAACTAAATTTAAAGGAAAATTTTAACTACTTTTGGGGGAGGCAAACGGGGGTCACGAGCCAGGGGGTGTAGGGGATCCTTTAAAGGCAGGATGAAGGGTTTGTATGGGCTTAAAGCGCATATAGAAAAATTTAAAAGGGGAAGTGAAAGGGAATTAAGAGGGAGGTTGCTAGTAAGGGGGTATATGTACAGATCCGCCCTTCCCAAATAACAAACTTTTGGAGGCGCAAAGGAATATTCTCTGCATTTACAAATTACACAAAAGAAAATATTAAACAAAAACATAGGGTTTTTTCAGGGAAAGGGAGAAAAAAATGGCCCGGCGCTGGTTTTTTGGGGCCAAAAAACAGGGCTCCCATGCGGTTATTGCGGGGGTGGAGGATGGTCGGGGGGACCTTTACGGACAAAAGGGAAAAATTGCTGAAAAAATTTTTGGGACTACTACCAGCATTGTACTCGTCCCTTTTTGTGTCACTGGGATAGGTTTTTGACCCATTTTTGTGACTAATTCCTCTTCCCCTTTTGGGCCAGGGTTGATACAGAAAATTTTGGCATGAACTGGAGAGGAGATTCAGCGGGCCAGGGGGCGTTTTAGAAACAAAAAGACCCCGGCCAAGGGGTTTTTCGTGATTTGGTATGGGTGGCCCGGAGCAGTGTGACAGGGGTGGAAGGGGTTTTTTAAAGACTCACTGGTTGAAGGGAAATTGCCGCCCTCTTTTTAGAGGCAATTATTGTTTTGGGTTTATAAACCCGGAAAAACCCCCCTAATTGTGAGTTCGTACAGGCCCATATCACTATTGAATATGTGCCAAAATACTGGGTAAGGTCTTAGCCATGAGATTAGTGCAATTTAAAATTTTTCATTATACATGGGATCACTGGTTCATCCCGGCAAAACGAATGCATTAATCTGAGACGTTTTTTCACCAACCAAAGGGAGGCATGCCAACTCAGGTCGAGGGCAATTGCTGCCCTGGGGCAATGGAAAAGGGATTTGACTCAGGGAAGGAGGTTTTGTGGGTGGTATTGGCCCAAATGGGATCCCCCGGGAATTTTTGCGTTGGGTCAAACTATTTTATTCTAATCCTGTGGCAGGGTGAAGCAAAGGGAAATTTATCTGTCCCTTCCCTCTGGAAAAAGGGACAGACAGGGGTCCCCCTTCACCCCTACTATTTGCACGGGGAGGAAACCCCTTGGCAATCCCCTTACTATCTCGGGAATTGAGGGAGGAACATCGCAGGTATTACTGAGAAAATCTTCTATATGCCGATAGTTGGTGTCCAAGGGGATCGAGCACATTGGTAACTTACAGACACTGTGACGCTTTTGGGTTTATTCAGGGCTAAAGGGAACTGGGGCCAAAAAACTATTTTCCTTTCCAGTGGACAAATTTTTCCCCCTGAAATTACTCCCCACTCTTGTCTGCAAGTGGGTTTCCCGGTTTAAATTTTGGGCATCGTAGTTGACAAAGAGCCACGAAATTACTTGGCCTAATCTTACACCCCACAGTGCTGCATTCACTCTTAAGTTAAGGCCTGGGGGACATCCCGTTTTTCCCCCATTGAGATTAATCTTTTCAAGAGGCCCTACTGCCTAAGCTATTATATTTTTACCCAGCGGCTCCCTGTCAATTCCTAACCCACTTTGTGGGAAATTTGATAGATTATTACCCCTTTCCTTTTTGGGGAAGTCAGCACCACGAACAGTGGTACTTTGAACTCCGTAAACAAGGCGGTCTTGCTTTTGCCGGATTTTATATTTCTATTTGCGCACAATTTACCCATCAGCGTGGGGCTTTTGGTCAATAACAAAATCCACTGTGGTTCTTTTAAGCCCCACTGATTGGTCATTGAAAGGACTACAATTTGACTTAAGGAAGGGGGGGAACCCAAAAAACAAATAACATCATTGTGGGTGAGTGGTGGGGGCATGGAGGTCCTTTTTTTGACCTCTATGAGAGGCAAAATGAAGGGACCATGGTTTCCCTTTTATTCCCTTTGGCCAACGCTAAACTCCTGAATTTTGTACCTAAAAAATGAAATTTTGGGGTCTGAAGGGAATCAAAACTTGGGGCAAATTTTTGTAGGGGGTCATTTCCCCTCTTTTGTGGATTTACAAGAACAATTTTGATCTCCCTGGGGCAGTTTTTTTAGGTACCTCAGTAAGGCACGCTTTTGCTGCGCAGTTGGATCGGGAAATGTTTCACTGAAGTGCGGTCTGTTGAACCAAGTTGGGGGGTGGCTTGAAAGGGCCCTTCCTCTCTGTATCGAGGGATCTGGAGTGTCAACCCTTTACCATTGTAGCGCCTTGGGAAATGGAAGAATTTATACCGATTTGGGGGAATGATGCCGGATGAGCGTGTCCTCCTGGAGAGCTTTTGTCCTAAGTGCAAGAGATCAACCATTTAAGCAAAATGGGTACAAGGGGGTATTTGACTCCCGGGTTTGCCTAAACAGATAGAAAGCCCTTTAAACCCACCTGTGCACTAGAGGGCAGAGCGCGCGGTTAAATTGATCCCCTGGATGGGGAAACCCAAATTGCAACTCTTTGGCAATCGGTTCATACATTTTAAATGATAAATTGGGTCTTCCTATGTGTGTCAAACGGGGGATAGCCTATTGGGACTAGTGACAGACTTGTGCCGGGAAAGAAAGAAAAATTCTT
The DNA here is from genome assembly GCA_025379985.1 of Phyllomedusa bahiana. Lineage (NCBI taxonomy): Eukaryota > Metazoa > Chordata > Amphibia > Anura > Hylidae > Phyllomedusa > Phyllomedusa bahiana. Next base: position 37,600 of record JAODAL010024886.1, on the reverse strand, counting down.
ATAGACTTCTCTTATTTTATGCCGGAAAACAAAAACTTTTTAAATGGAAAAAACCCCCCCAAGGTCCCACCTTTGGATCTCTGAGTCATTTTGGTTAAAGCGATCTTCCCTATTTAAATTTTTTGCCTCCAAAGGCAGGGCCCAAAAAGTTTCTCCTTATGGGGCAATTGGGTAGAGGCATTAACTACGGAGTTACTTTTTGGGGGGAAAGGGTCAGAGACTGCAAATAGTGGGATTGAAAGTGTGAGTGGGGGGGGTGAGAGCAAAAGGGGCGTCTTTGGAGAGCATTCGTTTTTCACGTTTAAGGTTAGTTTTGTTAGGGGCAGGATTCACTTGATACTTAACTCTAAGTGAAACCTAGGACAGGGGGCCTAACTTTTTTAAGGGGTTTTGCTTTTTGAAGAATTAATGTTTGGTTCCTGGCATAGTGTCAGTCTTCCCAAAATTTTGCATGGTTTTTTAATTTCTCTAACATACTACAGGAAAAATTCTATGGTTTTTGCCTAAAATGCTCTAAATTTTTTGTGGTTTGTCTTAGGAACAAAGTTTTTCTTGTCTTGTTGTTTTTTTTTTACATGTAAGTTTTTTCATTTAAATTTAAAAAAGTAATAAAAAAAATACTCTTAAAAAAAATAATGAATTCTTGGGGGGGCGAGCACCCCCCCTCTGCAGGGGCCGTCGTAAAAAGTGGGGCGAAATCCTCCCCGCAATTACGTCGGCAATAAGCCGTGTGAACATTGCTGTGCTGTGCTTCTGAAAAAAAAAGAATACATCTGCAATACTTTCCAATTAAGCTTGAAGTTTTAATCAATTAAACCATTTAGTAAACACAACAGACATCAGGCATAAAGCTGGAACCCGATGACATTTAACAAAGTCAGATGGTAAGGTGTCCTCTACTATTGGATATTTGACATATAAAATAGTTTCAGATTACAAAATTTAATATTAGATAAAATAAGCAACATAGATTTGAAATAACTAATATTGTGTTTTTCCAAAAATAAGCCCTCCCCCCAAAAAAAAGCCCTAGCTTGGTTTTTTGAGATTTTGGGGTAGCTTTAAATATAAGCCCTCTCCAAAAAAAAACCCCAGCTAGTAGCGACCCGTGGCAGGTTAGTCCTAACTCTGAGACATAACCCAAAAGCTGGAACACTGAATGGCATAATGTAAACTCCCCAAATCGTCCTGACGCTTCCTCCCACCATGGTAGGGTAAAATCTGCTCACCTGATCCTGTGTCTCGATCCGCCTCCTGAGGTTTAAATGGTCCCGCCTCCCGGGTTTGGGCCCTCGCCGGTACTGTGCTACGATGTTTGCTTGGTTGCTGTTCAAGTGTCCCACCTTTCGAATGCTACCTCCTGGTCCGCCTCCCCAAAAGCTACTGCCTATGGGGGGCTTTTCTGCCGCTCCAGGGTCCCACCTCAATCCTCCCGAGTGCCTCCTCTTGAACCCCGCCTCCTGACTGTCCCTGCTCAGTTCTGCAGAAGCAGCCACGCGTGACATCATAACCACCGTTCCCAAGTCCTGCTCCCGCTTCCTGCCCCCTCCCAGCCAAATAAGCAGGGTTTGGAGAGAGTTATGCTGCTTTTCCCCCGAAAATGATACATTATTTATCATACCCGAATAAATGTGATTTTTTGTTATTGAAAAAAAAAAAAAGGCCTAGCCCTTTTTGTGGAATTGAAAATAATTTAAGACTCTCTTATTTAAACACGGTAGATACAGTTGAAACCAGAAGTTTACATACACTATAAAAAGACACTATGCATTTTTTTTTTCTCACAAAATTGGCATAAAATCAGAATAAACCTTACCTTTTTTTGGGTCAATTAGGTTTACCAAAAATTATTTATTTTTTCCAATCCAGAAAAAAAGAGAGAATTTTTAAACTTTTTTTTACTTTCTGCAAATCAAACGTTTTACATCATTTCTTTAGTTTTTTGGTAGCATTCCCTTTTAAACTCTATGCTTGGGTCAATGTTTCGGATATCCTTCCCAAGCTTTCTCAAATTTTTGGAAAAAATTTTGGGGATTCCCCCTTTTAAAAACTGGTGAAAATGAGCCAATGGTTGTGGTCACTTTGTCGCACCTGCCTTTTCGCTTTCCCCAAAAATTTTTAAATGGATTGAGACAGGGCTTTGTGAGGCCACTCCAAAACATTGACTTGGTTACCTTAAGCCTTTTGTAACCGGGTTTACAGAATGCTTCGGGTTTTTGCCCCATTGAAAAACCCATTTCCACCCAAGTTTTTAAAACCCCCTAGCTGATGTCTGGATGTTACTTCTTATTGCCCAAATCTTCTTTCCTCTATGCTATCTTTTTTTGGGAATCACCATTCCCCTGAGCAAAAAAAACCCCCCAACATGTGCTGTCACACCTGTTTCACATTGGGATGGGGTTTTTAGGCTTCCAAGTTTCCCCCCCTTTTTTCCTCCAAATGTAAGGGTACTATGGCCAAAAGTTCAATTTTAGTTTCTCAGACCCAGACATGTCTCCAAAAAGTAGGTCTTTTTTCCCTGTGTGCATTTGTAAACAAAATTTGGTTTTTTTAAACTTTCTTTTGGGAGTAATGGCTTTTTCCTGGTAAGGGGGGGCCTTTTCATCATATTGTACAGTATCATTTCACTGGATAATGCACATCTTCCCAGCTTTCTCCGAATCTTCACAAGATTTTTGTTTTGTTCTTGGGTTGAAATGAAATTTGGCCCAAAAAGCACATTCATCTCTGTACACTGAACCTTCTCCTTCCTGGTGGTTGAGGGGGACATTCCAATTTTGTTTGTACTTGCTATACCTATTACTCGAGTATAACCGATTTTTTTTCACCCAAAAAATGGGCTGAAAAATCCCCCCTCGGCTTATACTGATTTCACTGCGGCGTTTGGGCGCTGCGATGGCCCGCGTGACGGGCCTTCGGTTTTATGCGGGTCCTCAGGAGCGCATATAACTGAAAAGGGAGTGAGACCACAGTGTCCGGGCGCTGCGCTGGCCCGGGGGATGTCCCATCCCTTCACCTCATTCGACTCCTCCGGACGCAATAGGTAAGGGATCCACTGCGGGCACAGGGGCGGCGCTCCGTGCTCCGCGGGCCTCCCCGACCCAAAACACGGCCGTCCGGGCCTCGGACAGGCAGCGCCGTCATCCCCGCGTTTTCCGGCCCGTGACGTCACCCCCTGTGCCGAAAAGATGCGGGAGCGTGCGGGGGGGGCCGGGCGGCGAGGGGGGCGGACGCCCGGGGGACGGCGCGGGGGGGAGTAGGAAGTTTTTTTTTGGTTTTTTTTAAAACCTGCCTTATCTGCCCAGGGGGACTGACCCTGCCTATATCTGCCTAGGGGGACTGTACCGGCTAACCTGTCTAGGGGGGGGTCCTGGCTTTAGGCCGGGGACTGTCCTGGCTTATTACCTGCCTAGGGGACTGTCCTGGGTTAAATGCCTAGGGGGACGTACCCCGCCTATATTGCCAGGGGGACTGTACCCCGCCCATATCTGCCTAGGGGGGCTGTACCTGGCTTTACCTGCCCAGGGGGGAAATGTACCCGGGGTATTACCTGCCAGGGGGACTGTAAATGTTTTCCGCCTAGGGGGTGAAACCTGGCTAATTTTCCTGCCTAGGGGGGCTGTACCTGGCTATTACCCCTGGGGGGCTGTACCTGGGATAACCTACCTAGGGGGACTGTACTGGCTATAAATACCTAGGGGGGCTATACCCCGGGGTATAAAACCTAGGGGGACTATACCTGGCTATAAATATAGGGGGAAAAACCTCCTATAAAAACTACCTAAGGGCTTTTACCTGCCTAAAAACCCACCCAGGGGGGACTGTACCCTTTAACCTACCTAGGGGGACTGTCCCGCCTATTTCTGCCCAGGGGGGGCTGTACCTGTATAAACTGCCTAGGGGGACTGACCTCCTAAATTTTTCCTAGGGGGCTGTACCTGCCTTTACCTGCCTAGGGGGACTGTACCTGCCATTACCTGCCTAGGGACTTACCTACCCTATTCCTGCAGGGGGGACTTACCCTGCCTATTACCCCGCCAGGGGACTGTACCTGGCTATTACCTCCTAGGGGGGCTGTACCCGCCCATACGCCTAGGGGGGGCTTTTACCTCCTATAACCTACCTAGGGGGGGTGTACCTCCTATAACCTACCTAGGGGATGTAAAACCCGCCTAAACCAAACCCAGGGGACGTACCTCCTATAACCCTACTAGGGGGACGTACCTGCCTATAACCTACCTAGGGGGGTGTACCCGCCCATAACCTTCCTAGGGGGGTGTACCGCCTATAACGCCTATGGGGACTGTACCTGCCATAACCGCCTTTGGGGACTGTACCTCCCGGGGGCAAATTTCCCGCCTAATCTGCCTATGGGGGGCATTAGCTTTCCCATCCTGCCTATAAAACCTATACCTGCCTTTAACCCGCCTATGGGGGGACATTAAACTGCCTTACCAAAATTTTGCCTTGGGGGGGGCATTAAACTGCCTATGTAAATTTTTTCGATATCTATTTTTTTTTTTAAAATTTACCAGTGGCGCATTTCCCTCCCTAGGGTTATACCAGTCATAAGCTTTTCCCCCCGGTTTTTTGGGCAAAAGTAGGGGGCCTCGGCTTATACTCGGGGCGGGTTATACTCGATATATACGGGAATTGTTTTTTACGATAAAATGGCATTTTGGGACTGGAAATTGCACCCCAAGGGAAAATCCAGACTTTTGCAAATCCCCCAAATTCTTTCCGATATCTTGGCTATTTGTTTAGACTTTCCCTGATGTACAAGTGTGTTTCTGGTAATTTATAATAATTCTCAGGGGGTTTTAATTAATAGCTGTTGCCAATAAACCATCAAAAAACTTCCAAAAAAATGACATCATATTTGGCTGTCCCAAATTGTTCAAAGGCATAGTAATCCTAGTGTATTTAAACTTTTGACTTTGTAATAAAAGTAATAAATAAAAAAAAAAATAAAAAAAATTTTAAAAAATTTTTCCCCCCTCTTATTCGGCTTTGGGGAAAAATAAATAATTTTGTTAATCTAAATTGACCTAAAACGGGTTTATTCTGAAAAAATTTTCTGGTTATATAGTGTATGTAAACTTCTGATTTCAACTGTATATTGGTCTCCACAAAGAGAAACAAATCCCCCAGTGGATTTCATGGAACGAAAATACTAAGGCCCCAAATTCCCATGAGAAAAATAGCTGTTCTGTAAATTTATCAAAAGAAATATCTAAAAGGCTCTTCAATGTACCTTTAAATACTGTATATTAATACAACTAAGACCTTGTTCACATTAATGCCGGACTTTTATTTCAAAACATCTTTAAACTACGTGACTTTGATTGCTTAAATTTAAAAAAGGCCAGAATGCAAAATTTTATAAAAGATCATCAAAATTTTAACCCCCAACCCCGGCCTTCAATGTAGTTTAAAGTTTAGAAAATTTTTTTTTGTTCTTGCCTCCTTGCGTTTCAACAGTTGTAACTTTTTTATTTTTTAAATGACAGTTATATGAGGCTTCGTTCTATTGGAGACAAGTTGTACTTTATGGGGGAATAGTTTATGTTCACTTATAAATATTGAAAGAAATTTAAATAAAAAATATTTTAAAATTTTTATTTTTTTTTATTTTTTTTACACCATTCACATTTCCCACTAAATAACTTGTTAGATTAATTCTACAGGTTATTACGGTCTTGTGGATACCTAATATATGTAGGTTTTTTTTGTGTGTGTAATATATGCACAATTATTTTTTATTAAATTTTTTTTATTTCATTTTTTTTATTAATTTTTTTTACACTTATGTTTTTTTTTTACTTTTTTTTAATCCCATGAAGGGAGACCTGTTTTAAATTTTTTTTTTTTTACACTTAGTAATGTATTAGCATATTCATATATGCTAATACATTATAATCTGTGTCAGTCTGACACAGGCAGTGATCAGGACAGCACACAGCACAGTCTGTCTTGGTCACTGGCTTGTTAACACAGACAAACTCTGGGCTACTCTAGGTCCCAGGGTGGCGGTGCAGCCGTTCCCCAAGTTCTGTCGGGTCACCGGGTGTTCCGATCACCCGACAGAGCAGGGGAACCCTTTGATTGCGGTGCGGTAATGCACTGCCGAAATCAAAGGGTTGAAGCATCGGGTCGCGGAGGTCTCCTCTGCTCCCCGGTGCTCGCGGATGTCTCCTCCGCTCCCCGGTGCTCGCGGAGGTCTCCTCCGCTCCCCGGTGCTCGCAGGAGATGCTCTCGGATCGGGGCTGTTTAGCACAGCCCCGATGCCAGCGCAGCTGCGGCGCCGGGCGGCGCAAACCCCGAAGTCTACAGCGCCGCCAAAAGACGTCGCTGTAGACCCGCACCAGCCGACATCAAAAGACGGTGGACGGTCATTAAGAGGTTAATCGAAAGTCAAAATTTTGTTTTTCTAGTAAAGACCTTCAAACCATCTATAGGATTAAATGATAATTTCTTGGCCACTAACAGCCACCACCAGTAGTTTAGAAACGTGCTGTATACTATTTATTCAATAAACGCAATGATATGACAGTATGCAGTAAGCACTTAGTGCCCCCTGGTGTTGACTTTGCAGACAGCTAACAGTTTAGCAATTAATAAACCTACAAATGATGTGGATGTCTTTATCACAAAAAGAAAGCTTTGATTGTTATGATATATTATAAAATTATTAATGACAGAATTTTGAGCTTAAATGGGTTTTACCACAAAGTAAAATTGATTTAGGAAGCTTGTAAAATAAATAATAATTTTCACCATTCATGATTCTGTAGCATTTTTTTTAGCTACTCCCTTAGTGATCAATGGGGTACAGCTCATCTCTAGGGGATACGACCAGTGACCAAAGCTTCTTAGTCCTGGCCGCATATGCTCAGACATCACCTCTCCTCTCAGGCAGCTTCTTTCAGTCTCTTCCCTGCTTAGTAATCATACACACTCACTGCTGAGCAAGTATAAATCCCATGTGCTGTCATCCTACTCCTGTCCTCCTTAGTAATTAGTCAAACAATGCAAATAAATAAAATGAAAAAAGAAACCTCAATCAGGTATGTGCATTGAGGTAAAAACAAATCCACATTTTTTGGTTCCTGCATGTATTTGAACCTGGGACACCTATGCTGACAGAGAGAAGTGCTAACCACTTAGCTACATTATAGCTACTCACAGCTCTTTTCATTAATAGACCTTTGTTTGACTAGAGTGAGCACATTGTGGAAAATGGTGATATCAAGCCTGCTGGGTCACATGATATGTTGTGCAAACAAATCATACACGCCCCTTTTTGAACAATGAAAGCTGATTCAGGACAAACCAGGCTTGAAATGCCTTCATGGTAAAACTCCTTAAAAATGCATATGACATTAAAAGGTCATTATCTACTTTAAGGCCTAAGGCTTTGTTTACACAGATAGAAGCTGACCTATTTAATATATGTGTATATGATTTGGAGCAGGATTTGAAAAGCATCTCACACATTGATGATAAATCAATAGGATATGGAATTAATGTATGATAAGTGTTGGGAACAGGCCTTTGAAAGTCTCAGTTCAGAACAAAGACTAGGTCACATTTGTGTACTGTGTACTGTTTGATGGTAGTTGAGAATAAATCTGAAAACAGTTGAGCATTGCTTCTGGCTGTACTTGGAAGCGCGTAAAATAGAATCGAGAGTAATGTGCAAATGTGCCCTACTCTGTTCTAAATTGAGACTTTCTGGGGCCCGCATCTATCACGTATTGATGGTATTTCCCTGCACCTATCACACATCAATGGCATATCCTATTGATATTCCATCAATGTTTAAGATGGAAACACCCCTTAGGTGAAACTGTTTGTCTATTCTAATCAGGGCTGTTGCTAGGGTCCTAAAACATCTGCAGCACGGGACCTTAATAAGTTCACACAGTATTTTTCACGGCCTATGAACTGCGGCATTAGAAATATGTTTCTGTCACTAATTTACCGTGTTTTCCACACAGATCCTGTCTGTCCACCTCAGCAGTACACTGTACAATAAAATCAGTGCTGACAAATTTGCCTCTTCAAAAGTGCTCATCAATGTATGACAGTGTAATATCTTTTAAATAGTCGTACAGTTAAAAATACAACTGTACATGGAGAACATATACCATACATATCACCGTCATACTGTTACTAAAAAAAAATCCCACAATACCAAGACCATGTATTTCAATAAAACCACTAGATAAGGATCAAATAATACTGCCAGAACATGACCACATGCAACCACCATAGTGACTGTCAGTTGTACACAGGCCCTCTCCAGACATAAGTGATTACAGTACAGTTACAGCCAGTGACTCACAAGTGACATCTTCTCTGATCCTCCTTGACTGCCATGATGACTTCTCCCTGGAACGACAGAATATGCCACACAAACATCTCAGAATCCTCTCTTTACCAGCACCTCCCTGCGCATTCCTCACCTCCGTAGAAACTCCCCATGGGGTGAGAGGTAGAGGTGGGGGTTATGTGGTACCATTTCATTCCAGTGTTAGTAACTGAGGCATCTGACAGATGCCTCTCCATTACTATCATTGGGGTTTGGTGTCAGCCAGTGGTGTTTTTTTTTGTCATCCATAAGGCTCACACTAACCATAGTACCCAATGCATTAGAGGTACTAGGAAGATCCAGGTTACTGTCAGAAGCAGACCCTCTAATGTGATGACCTGCTTCTGGGGTGGCTGCTGGCTTTTATATTTAGAATAGTAAGGGACCAATATCCATGGATCTTCCCATCCTGATAGTGTCAGCCTGCACCTGCCAGTTTTAACTTGGCTGGTTATGAAAAATAGAGAGACCCCAACATAATTTTTTCAGCATTTATTTAAAATATTAATACATATTTAAAAAATAAAGTGTTAAAAAAAAAATAAGTGGGGTTCTCCAATTTTTCATAATCAACCAGGGTAAAACCAGCAGCTGCAGACTGATACTATCAGGATGATTAGGTCCATGGATATTGGTTCCTTCTCATCCTAAAATTACCAGCCCACAGCCACCCCATACATGGATTATTAGATGGTTCACTTTAGACAGTAACCTAGTTCTTCCCAGTACCCAATATGTATTGGGTACTCGGATAATAGTAAGAGACGGTTATTTTTGGCCTTGGGGTGACAAAAAAAATGCTACTGGCTGGCACCAAACACCAGTGATAGTAATGGAGAGGAACCTGACAGACACCTCCATTACTGACACTAGAATGCAATGGTAAAAAAAACCACAAAGAAATAACAGAAAATATTTTATGTAAATAAGCCCTCCCTTATAACATCCCTCTTTTATCTATTTTATCAAATACATAAATCCACTACACACACATAGGCTGGATACGCTATCCAGTGCCCGGAAAAGCTCAGTGACACCCAGTGTCGGACTGGGGGGTCTGGGGCCCACAAGGAGAATTGATCTTGGGGGGCCCACCCTAGAGCTACTGTACATGAAAATATTACCGGCCTCTCGGACATAAATGCGCCCATTTTACCACATAATACAGTGTGCAAAACAGAACTGTATTGTGTAGTACAATAGCAAGAGAGTCACATATCTGTATAGCCGTTTCTGTAAAGCCGTTTCTCAAAGATATCCATAAAAAGTCTTGTTTAAAGTTTACTACAAGCCACCTGGGAGACACCAAACATGTGTCTCCCAGGTGGCTTGTAGTAAACTTTAAACAAGACTTTTTATGGATATCTTTGAGAAAGGGCTTTCTTCTTGCCACTCTTCCATAAAGGCCAGATTTGTGCAGTGTACGACTGATTGTTGTCCTATGGACATACTCTCCCACCTCAGCTGTAGATCTCTGCAGTTCATCCAGAGTGATCATGGGCCTCTTGGCTGCATCTCTGATCAGTCTTCTCCTTGTTTGAGATGAAAGTTTAGAGAGGCAGCTGGATCTTGGTAGATTTGCAGTGGTCTGATACTCCTTCCATTTCAATATGATGGCTTGCACAGTGCTCCTTGGGATGTTTAAAGTGTGGGAAATCTTTTTGTATCCAAATCTGGCTTTAAACTTCTCCACAACAGTATCACGGACCTGCCTGGTGTGTTCCTTGGTCTTCATGATGCTCTCTGCGCGTTAAACAGAACCCTGAGACTATCACAGAGCACCTGCATTTATACGGAGACTTGATTACACACATTTGGATTATATTTATCATCATCAGTCATTTAGGACAACACTGGATCATTCAGAAATCCTCACTGAACATCTGGAGTGAGTTTGCTGCACTGAAAGTAAAGGGGCCGAATAATATTGCACACCACACTTTTCAGCTTTTTATTTTTTACAAAAGTTTTAAATATCCAATAAATTTTGTTTCACTTCACAATAGTGTCCCACTTGTTGTTGATTCTTCACAAAGAAATTAAAATTTTATATCTTTATGTTTGAAGCCTGAAATGTGGCAAAAGGTTGAAAAGTTCAAGGGGGACGAATACTTTCGCAAGGCACTGTAGATAACTGGGGACAAGAAAACATTTGGCAGACATGGAGCGACATATTTAACGCCTTAAAAACTGCCCACTGACTATAGATGTCAGCTGGTGCATGTCGTCAGCTGGTTCAGGTCTGTAGCTATAGCAACCAGCGCTGGCAGCCTGTCAGGAGAGATCAAACAGGTCTGTAGCTATAGCGACCTCAGGAGCTCATACAAGAGGAAAGATCTAGGAATCAGTAGGACACTGTTAATGGACATATATTGCAAGGTGACTTGTTTCTGTAAGATCTTTAACATAAAAGCAAACCTTGTAGTGAGACAACCCCTTTAATGGTGACTAAAGGCTGTATACATCTTTTACATGGAAAAAAATTATTTATACATGTTTTGTGTTTATCTTGAGTAGTAATAGTAAAAGTTTTACTTTGTAGTCTTCATTCTTTCTTTTTTTTTTTTGGACCACATGATTTTAGCTTTGCAGTCTGCTCCGAATTTCAGATTTTTTTATGTGAGTCCTTCCAGTAATACATGCTGGATGTTAGCCCCCAGTGTTTAGAAGTATAGTTTGTTGTAAGTGCTCTGCTATCTCTCTACATCTGACCATAGCTTAAGTGATTCTCTCTCTGCGCTACTTTGTGTGTGCTCTCCTTTTTAAAAAAACACGCCAATTCTTTGGGGCTTGTTAACAGCTCAATGGCTGAACAAACATGAACCGAGTAGCTAGCAACTTTGCCATTTATGCTGACTGGGAAAAAGATCACATGTGCAGCTAATTGCTAGAGCAAGATGAAAAACTGCACACCAACTTAACACCTATTCACACCAGCATGCAGAAAAGCCGCAGTATAATGCATGGGGAGATTGCACAGATGCAAAGTAACCAATGAAGCAACCACTCATACAACCTCAGGGCATGAGGGAGGTGGTTGCCGGTACTACAATTGCATATAATAAGACGATACAAAAGTGTGCCATAAATATAGATACGTGTGGTACACCATGCTGGCTTACAACCTATTAGTGACACCCATACTATTAGACCAGGCGGGCTGCCCAGCATTTTCTAAGTGTCCAACACAACACTATGCCCTTTTTTATTTGCCCAACAGTGCTGGGGAACAGAGTGTGCCAGTGTTGTGTTGGACACTTAGAAAATGCTGGGCAGCTCGCCTGGTCTAATAGTATGGGTGTCACTAATAGGTTGTAAGCCAGCACTGTGTACCACACGTATCTATATTTATGGCACACTTTTGTATCGCCTTGTTATATGCAATTGTAGTACCAGCAACCACCTCCCTCATGCTCCGAGGTTGTATGAGTGATTGTTCTATTGGTTACTTTGCATCTGTGCAATCTCCCCATGCATTATACTGCGGCTTTTCTGCATGCTGGTGTGAATAGGTGTTAAGTTGGTGTGCAGTTTTCATCTTGCTCTAGCAATTAGCTGCACCTGTGATCTTTTTCCCAGTCAGCATAAATGGAAAAGTCGCTAGCTACTGGGTTCATGTTTGTTCAGCCATTGAACTGTTAACAAGCCCCAAAGAATTGGAGTGTTTTTTTGAGTAAGTAATGTCCCATTTTCTGTATGTTTTTGCTCTCCTTTTTATCTAAAGCCTGTCTGAGCTGTCTCCTTTGGATGCTCTCCATCACTTCATCCTCTCATCTGCCATACAACCTCCTCCACCTTCTTGCTGCTATATCTAACAATGAAAGAAGGGAGGAAGAGAGCAAAAAGTGCCATCAGAATCAGAGCTTTTATGGATTTCTGTTAAATTCAGCAGCACCATTATATAGGTGAAGGATTTACACATACTCCACTACAGCATAATATTGCTTATTTTAGCCTTTTTAAAGCGGATAAACACTATAAAAGATGTCAGTGCAAAAGTTCCATTTAGCATGGGTATTTACCAACCTTTCTGATACTGATAGCTAAATATCCATATTTGTTAAAATGAAGCTGACTTAAAGTAATATTTTTTTGTTATAGCTTTTATTCTTTTTCAAGATAGACCTACAGTAAATTTAGATTAAAGGGGATTAAAGAACTTGCAAAAACAAGTCACTTTGCAAAATGTGTCCACTAACAGTGTCCTACTTATTCCTGGATATCACTTCTTGTATAGGCTGCATCAGCTCTTCAGGTCGCTATAGCTACAGACCTGTTCAATCTCTCCTGATAGGCTGCTAGTGCTGGTCACTATAGCTACAGACCTGGCATACTCAGTAGCTCATCACTGCAGGTCAGTAGTAGCCGGTAGAATCCTGAATTCAAAAATGAAACTGAGAAAACAGGACTGAGGTAAGATCAAATAATGTAGTGAGACAACCCCTTTAACTGTACTTTTGATATAAATGTGTATTTTTGTAGTCCTTCAGATTCCATTGGAATGTCACTTTTTTGGTACTAAGGATGACTGCCCTCAGCTAAACAATGCTGTTTTTCAGTTTATTATGCAAACCAGTAAATGATTGGATTATGTGCTACAATGTATTTTTAAGGGGTCTTCTCATCAGGCTTTTTCACAGAGCCTGCTCTTCATGGCCAGCTTCAGGCTCACACTGTCTAATTAGGCTGTGGGTGGGAATACAGCAGGGATTGGCAAATCAGCTCTGCTATTCATAGCTGAGCCTGTTAGAGGGACATTGGTGATGGAGGGGTTTTAACAGCAGAGCAGAAGGCTAAAGAGCTCTTGTTGATTAAAATTTGTCAGTTAGAAACATAAGCTCCTGTGCTGCTGATAAGAAAAAGCAGAGAGTGGCATCACCAACCTATCCTAGAACCTGTTAGAGCACTAGATGTGGCAAGTAATCTAGAGAGGTTTGTGTACACAAACATGAGATAAGAACTGCTCTAGCTCATGTTTAAAACTAATAAATATGGTGAAAAAATCTCTTTAACCCATCATTACTTAGGCTAATTTGGGCTTCAATTCAGCTTTTGTGTGTACTGGTCAGATGGCCATAACTGTTTTTCTTTTGCTTGTTTTAGATAATTGTGGATTTTTGGTTTTGTGATAACTATAGCATTACATTATTCATATATTCTTGCAAATATTGCCTTATCACTGTCACTAAAATAAAAAATATTATTATTTTCCAGCATTTATCAATGTTACTATTGGTTTATAACATGCCTTAAGTAGGGTCATTGGATTCAGAGTATGGCTTTGCATATTATTATTAGAGGAACAGTTTTTGTTACTATTTATTATGATTTCTTTATTTTCTTGGGGTTTTTTTGTATTGTGCTGCATCCCCTTGTTGTACTGATTTTTTTTTTTATAACATTGCATAGTTTCCTGAAGATGCCATAGCAGCGCTAGTTACAGTGGAAAGCAGCCCTGACAATTGACAACTATCAGAGCTGTGCTGGTCCACATACATTGCTTGCATTCACTTGGAAAGGTTTCTAGCAAGCACAATTCGATTTCAATCCATGGTTTGACTTCATTTCTGTTATTGTCATGATGTTAGGTCCACCTAAGGCAGAAACTCAGTCTTCTGATGATCCACCACTAGAGGGAGCGTTGAAACGTACTGCATTTTTTATGTAAATGTCTCGGAACGTACTACAGTTCTTGTCTTACTAAATACAAACTTCCAGGTTTGGACTGGAACACAGGGAAATAGGGGGCACCCCCAGTGGGTCCCTGAGCGTGGTAGACCTGGAGTTGTTTTTTATCTGCATATACATTCTCAGAAAAGGCAAAAAAGCAGAGAAAGAGAGGCAGAATTCAAGAGGTAGCGTTTAGGAAGCATGTAGTCATTTACAGTAGTTGTAGGGTGGGCCTCTAAAATAAACTACCCTGGTGGGCCCAGAAACAGCTCAATTGGTGGGCCCCTAGAATTAACTCCACCTGTGGGCCTCAGGCATTCCAGTCCAATACCGTGAATTTCCCAACCCCAAGGACTAGTCTTGGATTATAGCTGCTGTCCTAGCTACACCTAATATGCCACTGTCAGTGTTAACATATACTACTAGTGTGTTGTCAGTATTACGAAATGATGCTGCAAAGCATGTATAGTCAGACTCAGACTGGTCCACAGGGGAACAGAGGATTCCCCAGGATGGCCCCTGAGCATGTAGTTTTTCAACTACATTTACATCCTTAGGAGAGGCTGAAAAGCAGAGAAAGAAAGGCAAAAAGCAGGAGAGTAAAGGAGGCCTGCACATTCAATTACAGAAGCTGTAGGGTGATCCCCTAAAATAAATTCCACTGGCGGGCCCAGAAACAACTCAACTGGTGGGCCCCTAAGATCAACTCTAGCAGTGGCCCTGAGGCACCCCAGTCCGACACTATGTACAGTATATTTCCAGGCTGCCATGTCCTGTTCTGTCCCTGTTGTGCTAGTTTTTTTTTTTTTAATGTTTTTAATCACATTTTTTTTTAAGCAAAATATAATTTACATTTTTTCACATACCATATATACTCGGGTATAACCTGAGCTTTTCAGCACAAAAAATGTGCTGAAAAATCCCTCTTCAGTTTACACTCGAGTCACTGTCTGCGCTCGGGCACTAGCGATGGCCCAGGCGCCAGCAGTGACATTTCTGCTATATGCGACTCCTCAGGGAGCGCATATGGCAGAATCCCGAGTAAGCCGACAGCGACTGGGCACTGCCATGGCCCGGGTGCTGTCGGCGATCTCTTCACCTGTATGCGACTCCTCTGGGAGTGTGTACAGGTGAAGATACCACTGCGAAGCAGAGAGTGAGTGCTCCCTGCTCCACATTGGACTCCGGATAGACGCAGACCTACAGCTGTCCGGAGATTCCGGCACAGGCAGCGTGCTATGTCATCACGCTGCCTGCGCGGCCTGATGACATCACACTGCCTGTGCCTGAAGACGGAGCGCCCGGGAGGGAGGTAAGTGCTTGTGTTTTTTTTTTTTTTGTTTTTTTAAACCCTGCCTATAAGGAATATTTACCTGCCTATGGGGACATATACCTGCCTATAGCCTACCTATAGGGACATATCCCTGCCTATAAAGTGCCTATGGGGACATATACCTGCCTATAAACTGCCTATGGGGACAAATACCTGCCTATAACGACATATACCTGCATATAATCTGCCGATATGGACATATACCTGCCTATGGGGACATATACCTGCCTATACATGACTATAGGGACATATACCTGCCTATAAGCTGTCTATGTGGACATATACCTGCCTATGGGGACATTTACCTGCCTATAGGGACATATACCTGCCTATAACCTGCCTATAAGGGACATATACCTGCCTATAACATGCCTATGGAGGACATATACCTGCCTATAACATGCCTATGGAGTACATATACCTGCCTATGGGGGACATATACTTGCCTATAACCTGACTATGAGGGACATATACCTGCCTATGGGACATTCAACTGTCTATGGGGGACATTAAACTGCCTATACCTGCTTATGTAATTTTATTGGTATCCATTTTTATTTTAAAAATTTACCAGTAGCCGCTGCATTTGCCACCCTAGGCTTATACTCGAGTCAATACGTTTTCCCAGTTTTTTTGTGGCAAAAGTAGGTGCCTCGGCTTATATTCGGGTCGGCATATACTCGAGTATATACGGTAATAGTTTCAAAGTTGTCAAAATACATCCTACAATGAGTGACACATTTTAAGACTACATTGTAAGAGGAGGAGCTGGCTTTTTCTTCCATTGCTTTCAATAATTATTTGAATATTAATAGTTTTAAATTCAAAAGGACAATACATTTTGTCATGCACCACAAGTTAAAGGAGTTTTACCACGAGAGATCCTAGTGATATGCCATTATTGCCCGATAGGTGTGGGTTCCACCTTGGGAACGGGCTCCAAAAAATATCAGAGCAGACTTGTGCACAGCTCTCCATTCTGGTCTATGGGAGTTCGAGCAGAGCCCAACAGAAAGGAGCCAGCTCTCCAATATGCTCTGTGACTTTTGGGAGCCCATTACCAACATGGATGGGGGTTGCAGAGGTAGGACCCACACCTATCAGACAATGGTGGCATATCCTAGCGGAGTGCCGTAATTTTCTATCGTCGTGAAACCCCTTTAAGTTTGTAATTGAAGAGAATTTCCAGGGTCTCATCATCATGTCACGCCGCAATCATATATCAGTGATAGGTATAAAGTTAATGATAAGTATATAGGACGGTCTTCCGAAATATTTCTCTCCAGATAGATTGAAGGAAGCAAGCTGAGGATAATTCCATGTGTGCAATATGGATTTCATTCCTGCACCAGCAATCATGTGTCATAATTTGAGCAACCCTGGTGAACATGGATAAGCATCAGCGTCAAGACAAAATATATCCCACGCAGAGTCGAAAAGAGCAAAATAGGTTAAGTGGGTGGAAACAAAAGTGTTAATTTTTTCCCAAAATAGTTGAACCTATGGACACATCCACATCTAGCATGCTACAATGGAAACAATTAGTGTTAGGTAAAGCCCCATTCTACAACCCTTTATTGGTGTTATATACACCCTATTATTTAGGTCGAGCAGCATTCCAACAAATGGAGCTGACAGGAGAGCTCTATACCCAAAAAATATGGAATCTAACAAGGTACGACTGTCAAGAGACCAGATATCTTATCTCCATTTATACCCAAAAAATATGGAATCTCAGGCAATGTTCACACGGCTTAAAATGGGACTTATTTCAGTCCGTAATCACGTGCCGTAGTGCGCGAATTACGGCTGGAATACGTCCAAGTCATTACGGTAATCCACAGTCATAGAGAACTATGGATTACGTCTCCTCTCCCCGATCGGCGAATCTGCCGCGAGGGGAGATAAGTGACATGTCATTTTCTAGCGGCGTATACGTGCCGGCACCCCGCTCCCACCCCCGTACACACGGCGTAATTGCAGGGCGTAATTACGCCCCACAAATAAGCCGTGTGAACCCAGCCTAACAAGGTACGACTGTCAAGAGACCGGGTATCTTATCTCCAGTTATACCCAAAAACATGGAATCTAACAAGGTACGACTGTCAAGAGACCGGGTATCTTATCTCCATTTATACCCAAAAACATGGAATCTAACAAGGTACAACTGTCAACGGACCGGATATCTCATCTCCATTTGGACCTGTTGTGATCATTTTTACACAATATCAAGATGGAAAACCGATATAAAATTTTTTAAAACATACAATTAGCATCTAACTCGTCCAAGTATTTGGACTCTGACTGGATTCCAGCCACAGTGTTTGTCACAATCATCAGTGCATGCCATGCCTATTGCTGTGTGGGTGCTGTGTCTCCACTATGAGCCTTCGTCACTGTTCTTTGCTGTTTTTTTTTTTTACTTAGCTTATTTTGTGTTACTGACAATCAGGGAGTGTTATAGGATGCATTAGGGCTAGGTCTGGTAAGGAGTCTGCCTTTTTGGGGCATTTACTTATACTTTGTGCTGTAGTAGGTGTAAGGTACTGATGCAAGAAAGCTACATGTACAGGAGTATTCCTCTATCTCCTAGTAAGCATACATTCTATTCAAACAGAAGCGTGATACAACATCATTTTTAGCAGTTTCTTTTACTCGTCATTAAACGTGCACAATGTATGTAAAAATGCTACAATGCCAACATACACATATAGTCACTGTTGTGAAAAATCAAATATCAGTATTTAGCTGTCCAGCCAATATGGTTAAACTTCATAACCTTGTAAATTTCACATCTCAAAGGAATGTGGTCTTCAGTTTTGAGCTGAGAGTGGTGAACCGAAGCTCCATGCTGCTACCAGCTGCGACGTTTCGAAAGCCACTGCTTTCTTCTTCAGGCATCTCCCTATGCCTCCGGACGTGTCGTCCTTTCTCCTGTACTCCAGCCTCTAGGTATATACAGATTTCTTATTGTGCGGACTGGGATCCTCATTTTCCTCTATAGTGGCGCTTATATTCTGACCTTATGATCTTCTGACCTTATTGGCCACATCTATTGTTGTTATGCTCCATATCATTTAGATGTCTCTTGATAAAGGCTCAGTGAGCCGAAACGTCGTACTAGAAATAGACAGCAATCAGTTCACTACTTTTACATATATCTGTATAAATTGTATTTCCTTGTAAACATTGTGATGTAAACAATGTGATATACGTACAAATAGAGTGCAATATTCAACATATTCTTTCCGGCTGACTATAAATAAATACCCTTTAATAGCATTCTCTTGGTGTTCGGTGGATTTATATATATATGGTTATATATAGACTTTTGAGTCTTCTTCCAATCAGTACAGCACCCATTACTATATTCAAATTTGGTGTGCAGAACCATTTACTTGTTAATTATATCTGTATGTTGGCATTGCAGCATTTTTACATACATTGTGCACGTTTAATGAAGAGTAAAAGAATCTGCTAAAAATGATGTATCAAGCTTCTGTTTGAATAGAATGAATTTTTAGGGCATTTGCCCTAGCCTACATATGACAAGAGTAGTTTTGCAACACCAAAAATTACACCACTATTTGTTCTTTTATTATACTGTTTGGTATATTGGACCCTTAAGTTGTGTGTATTAGTTTACATTTCATCTGGAATGAAGGTTTTATTAGTCAGATGCACTTCAGTTACACGTGTCTTGTGAATTGTGGGCTACATCATTATTAGAAGTTAATGATAGTTCACCAAGTTTACCATTTACCAAGGGTAAATCAGTGTGGTAAGTCCTGAGCATGAATTTTTAATGGAGACAGTCTGCAGATAGCACACCTGGAGCATCACTACAGATAGCGAGTCTGAGGCCTGTAGGTGTCTGACTCTGGTGGTGCAGTGTGTGAGTGGTGCCATTATGCCCAAGGTGGTTGAGAGAGTTTTGTTGTATTGTTTGACAGCCAGGTCTGGACAGGAGATGGAGGAAATTGAGGACAGTGAGGACTGTATGGTGTCTGTGAGTTCCTGGGTGTTCATGGAGTGGAGATTTCTTAATGTGTGATGGGCAGATGTGTCCAGAGAAGGCTCAGAATTAATAATAGTGAAGGAGATAAAGTTATGATCAGAGACCACATAAGGAGAATTAGTAAAGTTAGAAGTTGAGGAAAGACGACAGCAGCCAAGATCAAGAGAGTTTCCACCCTTGTGGGTGGGAGAGTCTGTAAACTGTGAGAAGCCAAGGGAAAATGTTAGTGAAAGAAACGGAGAGACAGAAGGAGGCATGGGGTCATCAATGGGGATGTTGAATTCACCCATGATGAATGTGGGTATTTGAGTAAAGAGGAAGTGAGGCAGCCATGCAGCAAAACGATCCAAAAACTGGCAGGGTGAGCCGGGGGGTCTGTACACAACTGCCACTCTGATGGAAAATGGCTGAAAGAGTCTGAGGGTGTGGACCTCAAAGGAGGGAAAAGTGAGGGAGGGTACCGGAGGGCTGACCTGGTACGTGCAGTGTGGAGAGAGAAGTACGCCAACTCCTCCATCCGGCCTGTGCTCAGGTCTGGAGGTGTGAGGGAAGTGTAGGCCGCCATAGGGGAGAGCAGCAGGGGAAGCAGTGTCAGTGCTGGAGCCATGTTTCTGTGAGAGCTAGGAGATTGAGGGAGTTAGAGAGGAACAGGTCATGAACAGCAGTGAGTTTGTTACAGACAGAGCAGAGTTTCAGTGTGCACATATAAAAGGGGCAGGAAGAGACGTACAATGAATAGTACGTAGATTAGCAGGGTTTCTGTGGGAAGCCGATGAGGGGGAGGGATTAGCAGTAAAGGAGGGTGGGCTGGGAGAGATGTCCTTTGTAGCAAGAGGCAGGAGAATGAAAAGAGACAGCAGATGGTTCAGTGATGTAGATTAGTGACGTTTGTGTCACACCATGAAAGCAGGTGCTTTGGGGTAGTTAAAGTAAGGCCCTGTTCACACGGCGGATTGGGGTGCGGTTCTGGCCGTGGGTTCCGATGCGGTTTCCGCTGCCAAAACCGCGCCCAAATCGCACCTAATTTACTAACATGGTTTCCTATTGGAAACCGTGTTAATATTCCCACGCTGCGGGTTTGGCCACGGTCACACCCGCGCATGTGGAGAACTCTCCTGTCAATTCTTGACAGGGAGTGCTCTGCATGGCGGCCCCGGGGTGCTGCGCGGTTTGCCCCCTGCTATTAATTTGCATGGGGGCAAACCCTCGGCACAAGCCACGCCCCAAACCACACCCCACCCACACTGAGACCACGCCCAGCACTGCAAACCCACGTCGGGAGACGCGAGTTTGCGGCGAGCATTGACAAGGCTTTGGCCGCGGGAACCGAGGCGAGAGCTGCAGCAAAACCCGCGGCCAAAACTGCTGCGTGAACATGCCCTAAGTAGTACATGGGATATGTGTATGGGTAAGAGAAGGAGAGAGGACCTGATGTGGACAGAATTCTCAAGGGGCATGAGTTGGTGATAGGATAGGAGGCAAATGGCTGCAAGATAGATGGCAACAGTGTGCATGAAGAATAAGGTGTGCCTTAAAAAGACTGGTTACTCACAAGAAGGATGAAAAATCCTGGCCCCCTTCTGTTGCAAATTCTGTCAAAATTCATCACTTCAAAAAACTGTCAATTAAAAAAATAACATGCCCAGTTCCTGAGGCCTCCAATAATGTAAAATGTACCGCATATACTCGAGTATAAGCCGACCCACCTACTTTTGCCACCAACACCGGAAAGCTTATTGACTCGAGTATAAGCCTAGGGTGGAAAACGCAGCGGCTACTGGTGAATTTTAAAAATAAAAATAGATACCAATAAAATTACATAGGCAGTTTAATGTCCCCCATAGGCAGGTATAGGCAGTTTAATGTCCTCCATATTATTATTATTATCATTTATTTTGGAGCGCCCTTGATTCCAGGGCGCTGTACATTTCAGGCGGGTACATAAATAACATTGGTCAAACAATTACAAAGTAACTAACAACTGGTACAGAGGGAGAGAGGTCTCTGCCCAAGGGGACTTACATATACAGGGAAGGGGTGAAGATAGAAGGGAGGGGCAGACCATGTTTGTGGTGCGGAGGTGTGCATACTGGTCTAATGTTGGCTTTTATGGCAATCTGTAAGAGGTAGGGTTTTCAGGTTACCTTGAGCCGTGAGAGTCCTGAGGTGTTCGGGGCAGTGAGTTCCAAAGTGTAGGGGCAAGTTAGAGAGAAGGTCTTGGAGACTGTTATTGAGGAGGTGATAAGAGGTGAACAGAGAAGAACGGTACTGTGAGGCGGTTGCGTGAGGGGAGAGTATTTTAGAGATTAAGGCAGAGATATCTTGGAGGGGAGATCGTTATGTAGGCCTTGTTAGGTCAAATGTTTCTAGCTGTACTGATTCGCTGGGGGGCAAGGGCGTAGCCCAGAGAAGGGATCGGCAGAGGGGAGGCACGGGGAGTAGCGAGGAGAGATGTTGAATTCAGTCGGGCAGCAGAGTAAGGATGGTTTTGGAGGGGAGGTGGGTTGCTTAATGGGAGGCCCAACAGAGGAGGATGTGGCAGTAGTCGAGGCGGAGTGACTTCGGGATATGGTAGATTTTGTGCCCTTTCAGAGTTAAGGGGGGAATGAGCGGATTCGGAAATATTTTTTAGGTGGAGCGTGACCGAGCAGAGGTTGAGGGTTTGATGTGCGGTTTGAATGGACCAAATGGAGTCAAAGATCTATCCCAAGCAGAGACTATGGTGATGGTGAGAGAGTGAGCCATTACCAGTGATGAGAGTTCGGGTGGAGTGATGGAGTTGGGCGGTGGATGATAATGAATTAAGTTTTCTCAACATTTCAGCTTCTAGTGAAGAGGCGAGAGAAGAAGGAGGAATTGGATGACAGACAGTCAGGGGTCTGGGAGAGAAGGAGGGACATCTGGGCCAGAGATGTAGCGTTGGGTGTCATCGCATAACGGTGGATTGAAAGCGTGTGAAGTATGAGTGACCCAGAATCAAGAGTGATATAGAAAAGAGTAGTGGCCCAGGTCTGAGCCCCTGGGGACATCCAACAGAGTGAGGCCGGGGGGATGAGGTGATCGAGAGTGAGAAACGCTGGAATGATCCGGATCAATGAGGTACGAGATAGATCCTGAATGCCACTTCCGTGATGCGCTGGAGGAGAGGATGTGTAGGAGAAGTGGAATGGTCGACAGTGTCAAGGCTGAGGAAAGGTCTAGGAGGAGAAGCACAAGGTAGTGTCAGTGAGGCTTTGGCAGTTGCTAGGTTGTTGGTGACTTTGGTTAGGGCGGTTTCAGTAGCTGCTGGTGGAGACGGAAGCCCGATTGGGAGCGGGGCAAGGAGAGAGTTGTGGAGAGATGGGAGGAAGTGACAGCTGGACGTGTTGTCCAAGTGAGGAGGTGTCAGAGATGGTGTCTTAGGATGGGGGTGATTGTCGGCATGTTTAATGAGGAAGGAAGATGCCAGAGTAATGATAGATTGACGTGGTGTTAGGGCTGGGAGTCATAAAGCTAGGTAAGGGATGAGGTGAGATGCGAGACAAGACTACAGGTGGTGTAAGTTTGATTTAGACAGCAAAGAGGAGAGAACCAGTACGCTGACAGGAGAGAAGGAAGTTAGGGGGAATAGCTCATGAGCAGCGCAGAGGTGGGTGTGGGACACTGCTAGGAATAGAGGTAGCTGAGGGGGCTGCAGGGTGAAGCTTGTCTGATGAGATTTATTTTTTTTTTGGAAGTGAGTTCGCAAAATCATCTGCAGGAGGAGAGGAGGGGGGAGGGGGTGTGCGGGGAGCAGGAGAGAGTTGAAGGTGTAAAAAGTTGTCTGGGGTTGTGGGACAGGGAGATTATGAGAGGCGTTGAAGAATTCTTGTTTGGCTGCGTTTGAGTGCGGATTTAATCGTGTGTAGTGATTCTCTTTCCTATGTGGTGACAGTCAGTGGGGAGCGGGATTTTCCTTACAGTGGGTTCGGCAACTCTGAAGATCGCCTCAGCTGTTGGTTGGAGTCTGTGTGCAGGGTTGTTGTTCATTTGCGGTTTTGTTGTGTGTGAAAGGGGTGACCAGATCAAGAGTGGAAGTGTTTGTGTGTTGTAGAAGTTGTGGCTGCGTCTGGATCAGCAAATGAGGATATGGTAGGAGAGAGCGCGTGCTAGAGAGTCAGAGAGAGTACAAGGGTTGAGGTTTTGTAGGTTCCTGCGTGGGAGTATGTTAGTAGTGGAGTGGGGAGTATCGATTGGAATTGTTTAATTTATCCCATTGATAATAGTGGGGAATGTCTGGTGGAAGAAACGTGGAGGAGCAAGGAAGAAAAGTGGTAAAGGACGGTGGTGGCAGGGCACGGGCTCTGGTAGAAAACAGACACTTGGACGGTTGGAGGGGGAGTAGATGCGGACAGAACTGCCACCCTTGCAAGGAGGGAAGGGTGAGGGAAGGTACTGGTGGGACATGGAGAGAAAGGAACCGTATCTGACAGGAGCAGGCGACGCCTCCGCCATGTTTATGTCAGGGCGGGGGGTGTGGGTACAATTGGAGCCCACCATAGGCGAGTGCAGCAGGGGAAGTTGTGTCAGAGGGTGTCGCCAAGTTTCTGTTGAATCCAAGGAGGTGAGATAGTGTGAGATGAATGAGGTATGTGGATGAAGGGAAGGCTTGTTGCACACAGAACTGCATTCCAGATGGCTCAGACTGGGGATAGGTGCTGCAGGGGTGTGGAGGGGGATGTTTTGAGGTTTTGTGTGGTTGATAAAGTGTGTGCTGCTTGGTCTGTATGGAGATGCCTGAATCCCTCAGCGGAGTGCGCTGAGCGGGGCCGGGGTTGGGAGATAGGTCCCCACGGCGGAGCGAGTGAGAAGCAGGTAGAGAGTGAGCGAGGGGGTGTGGGATTAGAGGAAAAGGTGGTTGTGTGTTTTTTTGAGAAAGGTCTTAATAGATGTGGAAGAGGTGAAGAGTAGAGGTCAGGTGTGAGGGTAAGACAGAAGGGAGTTATGGAATCATTGCGTGCGGGTGTCGGAAGGGGCGCAAGGAGTTTGATGATTCGGCAGCAGTGATGGTTGTGGCAGAGAGGTGGAATATTGGGTGCTGTGTTGAGTGAGGAGCTGGGAAAAGTCTTGGTACCTTTGGTATTAGGTTTCATGCTGGCATTAACTGCTGCATACACACTTCTAAGGAGATTGCACTTAAAGCAGATATAGGCTGGTATAGGCAGTTTATGTCCCATAGGCAGATATTGGGCTGGCGATAGCAGTTTAATGGTCCCACATAGGCGGATATAGATGGTATAGCCTGTTTAAATGTCCCATAGGCGGATCTAGGTTGCTATGGCAGTTTAATGTCCCCCATAGGCAGATATAGGCTGGGATAGGCAGATAAAAGTCCCCCATAGGCTGATATAGGCTGGCATAGGCAGTTTAATGCCCCATAGGGAGATAAGGCTGATAGGCAGTTTAATGTACCCCATAGGCTGGTATAGGCAGTTTAATGTCCCCCATAGGCAGATATAGGCAATTTAATGTCCACCATAGGCAGATATAGGCAGCTATATGTCCCCCATAGGCAGGTTATAGGCAGCTATATGTCCCCCATAGGCAGGTATAGGTTGTTATAGGCAGATATACGTCCTCATAGACAGGTTATAGGCAGGTAATTGCCCCCATAGGCAGGTGTAGGTCGTTATAGGCAGGTATAGGTCCCCCTAGGCAGGTTATAGGCATGTATAGGTCGTTATAGGCAGGTATAGGTCCCCCTAGGCAGGCTATAGGCAGGCTATAGGTCCCCCTAGGCAGGCTATAGGTAGGTCTAGGTCCCCTAGGCAGGCTATAGGCAGTGTATAGGTCCCCTAGGCAGGCTATAGCCAGGGTATAGGTCCTCTAGGCAGGGTATAGGTCCTCTAGTCAGGGTATAGGTCCTCTAGGCAGGGAATAGGCAGGTATAGGTCCTCTAGGCAGGCTATAGGCCCTCTAGGCAGGCTAAAGGCAGGGTCTAGGTCCTCTAGGCAGGCTATAAGCAGGGTATAGGTCCTCTAGGCAGGCTATAGGCGGGGTATAGGTCCTCTAGGCAGGCTATAGGCAGGGTATAGGTCCCCTAGGCAGGAATAGGCAGGCTATAGGCAGGTATAGGCAGGCATTATTTTAAAACAAAAAAAACCCACTTACCTGGCTCCCCGCTGCTCCGTCTTCTTGCTGTCCGGCCTCCTGCGCGCTCTCCTCGCTCTTCTCGGCACAGGCGGGTGATGTCATCAGGCCGTGCACGCAGCGTGATGACACACTGCCTATGCTGGAAACTCCGGAGGGCCGCGAGTTTGCGGCCGCCCGGAGTCCACTGCGGCACAGGGAGCGCTCGCTCTCTGCTCCACAGTGGTATCTCTTCTCCTGCATGCGCTCCGGAGGAGTCGCATACAGGGGAAGAGATAGCTGACAGCGCCTGGGCCACCGCAGTGCCCAGACGCTGTCGGCTGTACTTGGTAATCAGCTATATGCGCTCCCTGAGGAGCCGCATATAACTGAAGCGTCCCTGTCGGCGCCCGGGCCATCGCAGCGCCCGAGTGCCGACAGTGACTCGAGTATAAGCCGAGGGGGGATTTTTCAGCACATTTTTTGTGCTGAAAAACTCGGCTTATACTCGAATATATACGGTAATAAAAATGGATAAAAAAAGTAGCATGTACTTATTAGTACCGAAAAAACTACAACTCATTTCACAAGACATAATTACATAGGTCCAACAGTGAAAAAATAAAAAAGTTATTGGTCTTAGAGAATGGTGGTGTAAACCAAATTTTAAAAAGTTTACTATTTTACTAACCCTTTCCTGCCGCAGCCTATGATTTTTTTGTCATGTTCATTTTTCCCTCCTCGCCTTCCCAGAGTTATGACTTTTATTTTTACAGACTAGGCCTGATCTGGTACACCCCAACAAATTTGCAAGATTGGCAGATGAGGGGGATATCAGCTCAGAAATAGCATTGCTGCAGCAAGACACTACCCCTGTCTGCTCCAGTAAGATGGGGAATAGGAGTGCAGGTCGGGCTAGACATGTGCTAGTAGTTGGGGACTCCATTATTAGGGGCACAGACAGGGCAATCTGCCACAAAAAACCGGGGAAACGTCGAACAGTGTGTTTTTTTACCTGGGGCCCGGGGTTTCGACATATCGCGGATCGGGGTTGACAGATTGCGGGGTTTGGGCTGGGGAGAATCCAGCTGTCATGGTCCCCCATTGGGCCCCAAAATTAAAAAATTTTTGAGTATTCGAGTGCCCCCTTAAAAATGATTTCGGGGACTTGGGCCCAAAAAGCCAAGGAAAGGGAAACCCCCCCGGGGGTTTAATTTTTTCCCCAAGAAAAAATTACCGGGTTCCACGGGCCACCCAAAAGAGAAGGGCCTGAGGGAGATTAGAGGGGTAAAATAAGGGGGCCCTCAAAAATTGGTAAAAGGTGGAAAAAGGAAATTTTGGGTTTTTTGGAAACGGGGCTGATTTTTCCCCTTTTGGGCTACAGACCTTTTGCTAAGGGGACGGGCGGGCACCTAAAGGGGGAGGGGGCAGCGGGAAATTGGGGGACAAAATGGACGGGAAAGGGTTTTGGGAGGAAATTTTAAAAACTATTTTAAAATTTTTTTAAAACCTGGGGGCCCTGGGGGGGGGGAGGGGTAACTACAAAAATTTTTCCTTTTTTCCCCAAGTTTGTGAAATAAGAGCGGGGAAAATTAAGTAAAAAATAAAGGGGGGTGGATTTTGGAAAGGGAGGGGGTGTGGGAAATTTAGTTAAAAAAACAGGGAAAAAAAGGGAATAAAAACCCTTAAAAAAAATCTCTAAAATTGCATGTTTGACCAATCCCCGGGGAAAGTTTGCCCAAACCCCAAAATAAAATAAAAACTAAATTTTACTAAATACCCTAAAAAGAAAAAAAAGACATAGTGGTAAAAACTGAAAAACAGGGCGGGAAACGAGGCTACAACTGGGGGGTTTTAAACTTCGGGGTTACAGTCTTTTTAAAAAGGGAAAATCGAAAAAGCCCGGGGAAAGGGGGGGTGTCTGTCTCTAGGGTAAAATCCGTCTAAAACCCAAACCCACGGCGGAAGGGAAAAAGGTACAGTAATAAACCATGGAATCATTTTTGGTAAATATTCAGGGGGGTTAAACAAAAAAAAAATAAAAAACCCAAATAGGGGTCTCCCAAACCCCCCCCTTTTTATAAAAAGAAACCCATGGAAGATTTTACTCCTTAGGAAAAATAGTTTGGGGGCGGCTAATCAAATAAAGGTTTAAAAAATTAGGGGGCGATTTTAACTTTTCCAAAACATAAATTGGGAATCTAAAAACCGGGTACTCCCCTAATGGAAACGGGTTTTTTTTTTGTCAATAACTAATGAAAATTTTACCTTTGCCAAAGGGTTGCAAAAACCCCGACTGGAGTAAACCCCCTTTCAGTTTTTTAATTTATTGACTAATAGACCTGACAGGTAAAAAAGGTTCGAGTTGAGGGGCACCTGGGAAATAGTGACCAAAATATAATAAATCTTTCCCTTTATCTTTCAATAAGTTTTTTTTGTCAAGGGGCCAAAAAAAACACAAAATTTAAAGGGAAAAACTAATTTTATTCCCGCCCTTTGAAAAGGCCCCCAAAACCCCATTTTACTTTGGGGCAAAAAGTGTTTAAATTGGCAGAACTCCCCCTGGTCAGGTTGGATGGCTTTTTTCTGGCTCGGGTGATTTTTTTGCCTTCATTTGAGGCCAGAGGGGTACCCTAAGAAGCGAGGCCTTGGGTTGGCACATTTTACGATAACACTTTTTAGTGTCTGGGGGCAAGGTCATGTCTGCGATGGGGGGGGTTTTCCAAAATTCAAATCCCCCTACTTTTACAAAAATTGTTTTTAAATTTTAATTTTTTTTTCTTTCCTCTTTCCCAAAGGGCGACAAAAAAGTTTTAATGGGTTTTTGGTTTATTTGAAAATTTTTACAGTATACCATGTTGTTTTTCCCAAAGGGGTATATCTAAAATTCCCGCAGAAAAGAATATAAACTTCCCTCCCCCCAAATCCCCACTTTGGGGGATTTTTAGATATTTTCCCGCACAAATGGGTTTTTTCCTTTTTTGTGGGGGGTGGGTTTTCCAAAAGCCCCTAAAAATGATGGAAAGGGAAATGCTAACAATTCTGATGGGAGCGGTTCCCGGGTATTTTTTATCTCCCCTTTTGTATTACAAATTTTATTCTTTAAGTTTAAACCCTTTTTAAGGTTTTATTTTTTAAACCCGTGATAAATTTTCATCTATTGTTTCCCTTTCAATAAAGCTTTTTAAAAATGAAAAAAAAAAATAAAGGCAAACTTTAAAAATAAAATTGGGATATTTTTTAAAAAACAAACCTAGGGTACCCCCTGTGAGAGGTAAAATACATTATGGGAATAAAATAATTAGAAAAAAAGGAAAAACCCAATGGGGGATCCCAGGTAAAGTAAAAGAGGGGAAAAAAAAGAAAAAAAAGCGGAAATTTTAGCACTAAAAAAAGGAGGGGAAATGAAAAGGGGAAATAAGAAAACCCATAAAGGAAAAAAAAAAAGTGTTTTAAAATAAAGATAAAAGGAAGCAAAGCCCGGAGACAAAGGAAAATATCGTATTGAAAAATAAAAATAACCCCCCAAAATTTTTTTAAACATATATAAATAGTAAAAAAGAATTTAAAACAGAAAATGTTTGCCCTTTTAAAAATAAATGAGGGAGAAACAGTAGAGGGCGATAGAAAAAAGCAAACCTATTAAAAAACTTTTTTCTCCAATGATTTTTACCGAGGAGGGGTGAGCTTCCTGTTTAAAAAGATGGGGTGAGGTTTAAAATCCAAATAAAAGTTTTTTTAGTCTAACCCCGGAAGAAGTGCAGCCTCCCTCCCTTTAAAAAGATTAAAATAACAAATCCCCCAGGGGCCAGAATGGCAAACACCCCCCGTGTCCTAAGGGGGTTTAAAAAGGGGTTCAAGATAGGCCCCCCATTCTTAAATTTTTTTTTGGGCCTTTTCTTAAAAACCCGGGGGATTTTTCCCAAAAAGGGTTTCCCATAAAACAAAAGTGGGGCCAATATTCAAAAAGGGGGTCAAAAAGTGATCCAGGAAACTAAGCCGGTTTAAATTTGACCTCTGTTGTTTTTTAAAATTTTTTGAAGGTTTTCTCAGAGATGCATCCTGGAGTATCTCCCCTGGGAAAAAAAAGCATAACGGCCCCCTTTTTCCCGCATGGGGGTTTGTTTAAATTTGAAATATCCTAGTCAGACCCAATCTCTTTCAGCTTCCCATTTAAGGGAAATTTATTTGCTAAAAACTGGATCGGGGTTAGGCCTGGATTCCCCCTTTTCTAAAAATTTTACAAAAAAAAGGGTTTTTAAAAAAAAATGAGAAAGGGGGCCCTTGGGGGGAAAGGGGAAAGAAATTTTGTGGGGAAGGTGGGTTTTGGAACCCCAACCTGGCTCACCCCGGGTAGAAAACAAAAGGGTGGGGAAATTTAAAGGTAAAAAATGGGTAAAACTGTAAACCCCCGTTTTACTAAATTGGGGTATCCACCCCAAAGGGGGCATTAAGGGCCCCAAACCCCTTCTTTCCCAAAATTTTTTTTTAATGATCTTTACACAGGGATTACACAGTAAAAAAATCGAAACTTTGCAGAAAGATACAAGGCCCCCCCCGGGAAAGTAACAAACCCCAAAAAAGGGGGGTAATGGGGTTATTAAAAAAGGGATCCGGATAAGTTTGGAAGGGCCCGGGGCAGGGAAAAGGCAGATGAGGTTTTTAAAAAACGAATAAATCAAGGGTTTTGCACATTGGGGAGGAAAAAAACCCTTACAAGAAATACATGATTTAAAAATTTGGAAAAAACGGGTAAAATTTACTTGGGAGAAGGGCTTTTAAACCTGGTTTGGAAAAGTAAAACCCAAAAATTTGTACAGCCAGTTTCCCGACCGCAGCTCCCCAAAAGGGAAAAAAAGGAAAACCCGGGGGTTTCATTAAAAAAGGGGCATTTAGGGGGGGGGGGCCCCCCCAGAGAAAAAAAATTTTCCCACCTAAAATCAAGGGGGCTGGGCAAAACCCCACAAAGGGAAAATTGTTTAAAAATTTTGGGCACCAAAGGAAAACTTGAAAGCTTGAAGGGAGGACAAAAGGGGGGAACAAAAAATAAAAAGGTTTCCCGGGGTGGAACTACAAAACCCAGAAAAAATTAGCAAATTAGGGTTATTTAGTTTAAAAGAAAAAAACGGCTTCGGGGGAGACAAAAAATATGTTTTTAAAAACTTCCAAGGTCAATAAGAGAAACCCCACCCAAGATTTAATTTTTAAAACCCCGCCCCGGGTGTATCTAGAAAAAAGGGGGCATCCTCTACGTCCCTTTAAAAACGGGAAAATTTCTACAAAACTGAAAGGGGTTTTTTACTGTTTAGGCCCCTTCGTTCAAAAAGGGGGTTTTTTCGGGCCCCACCGGAAATTTGCCCAAAACACATCGGGTCATTTTGGCCCCAAATCCGTTTTTCCCAAATAAATCCAGTTTTTTCTATTCCTTTATTTTCAATAGAAAATACGGCCCGATGGTTCCCCAACCACCGGTTTAAATTCCCCCGGGTTTCCGGGTTTTTTTGGGGATTTTTAAAAGGCCCCCGCGGTTGAAAAAGGGAAAAGGCAAACCCACTTAAAAACAATTAAAATGTCCCCAAAATTATTTTTCCGGACGGAAAATTCACCAACCTACAATGATTGGGAATGGGGAATCCGTCCGGGGAAAAAAAACAGTTTAAAAAAAAATATTTGCCCAACTTTTGGACTTTTTACAAATAATTTTAAAAATATTTCATAAAATTTTTACCCCCAAAAAAAAAACCCCCTTTTAAAAAACGATTTTGAAAAAAAGGGCCGGGGTTTGGGGGAACGAGCGGCCTTATAGCAGTGGAGAAAAATTTGGGGGAATTCTCTGGCCCATAAAAGGAAAAAAAAAGTTTAATGGTTAAAACCTGACCCGAGTTCAAAGGTTTGTTCATTTCTGGGGAAGCGGGAATAATTATAAAAGTTTAATTAAAAGTGTTTTAAGGAATTCAGGAAAAAAGGGGTTTTATTGAAAACCCAAAGGGGATTTTTTCTGATTTTCCAAAGAAAAGGAAAATCGGGGAAAGAAAATTTTTTTCCCAAAAAATGGGGGGACAATTGTGCTTTTTACCCTTTCCCCCTTTTTTCCGGGGGCCTTTTTTTTTTGCCTACCTCCTTTGGAATCAAAAAAAACCCTAAAACCCCCACCCAACTGAAAGGGTGGACGTCTTTTCCCTTTTTTTTTTTCGGGCCCTTAAAAAACAAAGAAACTAAAATCTAAAAAAAATTTTGAAAAATAGGGGGGCTTTTTTTTTGCGGGGAAAAAAAAAGAGTTAAAATTTCAAAAAGGTGTTTATTCACTGTTTCTTTAAAATAATACCCCAAAACCCCCCAAAAAAAAATGTAAGTGGGGCCCAAAATGGGGGAAAAAAAACTTAAATTTTCCCCCTTTTGCCCCGGGGGGTTTTTTTTTTTTTTTTTAACGGGGTTCAATTTTTTTAAATTTTTTGGGTATTTAAAGAAAAACTTAAAAAACCATTTAAAAAAAAATCCAAAACATTTTTTATTTTTGCCATTGGGGGCCAATTTTTTGGGAACCAAAAACTTTATTGTAAATTTACCTACAATTAGGTGCATTTTTTATTGCGAAAATTGGGGAAGTGTTTTTTTTTCATTGGGTTTCCAAAATTTGGAACATCAACAAATTTTTTTGGGAACCCCAATTTTATTTCCCGTTTTTAAAGGGGAGTTTTAAATGACCAAAAAACCCCCAAATTTTGGGGATTTGGAAATTTTTTTCTTTAAAGGTGTTCCAAAAAAATGGGGGTTTTTAAAGAAAGCCCATTATTTTTAAAATAAAACTTAAAATTTTAAAAGAACAACGGCAAACCAAATTTAAATTACTTTTTCCCATTATTTTATTTATTTTTAAAAAAGGGAGTGATTTGCACTTTGCCATTTTAATTTTTAATGGCGGGGACTTCTATTATACCTTTGGTTTTTTAAACATCAGGAAAAGGGGGACATAACACTTCCCCTTTTCCCCCCGGGGGTTCCCAAAAACGCGAAGTGAAGAAAGGGCTAACAACTTCTCTACTATGAGGGGCTATGAATTAAACCCAAAATTTGGTTTGGGGCAAATTTTGGGCGTATTGCAGGGGCAAAATACAAGGCCAAATAGCCCCACAATTTTCACCGTGTGAATAAACCCTTAGGCATGTTTGGGGGAGTCGCGCATATCGGGGGGGCGGTACTACCGCGGGCCCCAGGGGGCCCCGCCCCCGGCCCCCCCAAATTTACATGCATTTTCTCACGGTGCGTATTCGCCGCGGGTAATTGACATGTCACTTATTTCCCCGTGTGTACAATACGATCGTATTGTACATGCAGGGAGAGGAGGCATAATCCATAGTTCTCTATGGATTACCATAATTTCGATGCCCCTTTTGCTCGTATTAGAGCGCAAATATGACGTGAAAAGTGTGACAAAATTACGCCGTGTGAACGCCTTATAAGTATGCACTAGCCAGCTCTAAAGCGCTGACAGCTGGCTCCCATTGATTTTCACTTTCAGCGCCAGGAAGAAGTGACATGTCAATACGTACAATACACGCCTGGGAAGATGGCAAGTAATCATAGCTCTCAATGAGAGCTATAATTACCATATTTGTGGGGTGTAATTCGGGCGTATTGAAGCGTAATTATGTGCCAATGTACGTCCTCGCAAATACACTGTGTGAATATACCCTGAACGTGTGGGCGGTGGCAGTTTCTCTCTGCAGGGATGTTCTGGAACGTCGGAATAGAGACCCCAGCTGTACATTAATTATACAGCTGCGCGGGTGGGGAGCCGGCTGCTGACGATAGCTGGCTCTCCACTGAGAAGACTGGGACGGTTTATTACCATCCCTGGATTCTTGATTGCTGTGTATACAAGGCTCAGTAACCACTGTATACACAGAAAGGCAGGAAGCCTCATGCCGTTAGGCACCGACGGTTCTTTTTAGACCCAGAGCACCTCTGTATTAAGTTAGTTAAAGGGGTTGTCTCCCTACAAAGATTGCTTTTTATGTTAAAGATCTTGCAAAAACAAATCACTTTACAATACGTGTCCATTAACAGTGTCCTACCTAGTCCTAGATATCCCCTCTTGTATGGGCTGCATCAGCTCCTCAGGTCGCTATAGCTACAGACCTGTTCAATTTCTCCTGATAAGCTACCAGCACTGGTTGCTATATCTACAGGCCAACACATAATAAGCACACAGGCTAAATGAATGAAGTGGGGCTCACCCGTACTTGTATGGAAATTACAGCTGCTCTCCTTTCTTAACGAGTCCTGTCTTCGCGGCTGCACGGATCCAAGTCCCAACCGAAGACAGCCAAATAGAGCGCAACAAAGAAATAGTAAAGATCCAGCAATTGCAAAAGACAAACGGTACTTTAAAGTAGACAAAAACACATGGTACAGGGGGTGAAAAAAGCGCTACACCAAGGTAGCCTACGCGTTTCGGCGTACAGCATCGCCCTTGTTCATGGCATAATTTAAAACGTCAAACACTTTCCCTTATATATCTATCTCGAGATTCATCACGACCGGCGGGGGGCGAGAGTGTAGGGCGGAAGCTCTATTCCCCCGTAACATCACTTCCCCCAACTGCTCTATAGGTAAGTATACTGCATTTTAAAAACAAGGTGTAAATACTTAAAATACATGGGAATATAAATATACATAGGAAGATAGAAACTTCCTTAAAACAACTATTCCAAAACTCTCATTAGTATATATAAAGCAAATCATTACGGAAGTTTAACCCCTCCGGCATCCTGGTTCCTAATTCAAGAATCCAGAAAGCCTCTCTTAATCGGACTTGCTGTGTCCAATCTCCACCTCTACTTTTTTACTCGTTCGATCCCACTTATGCAGAGGCTTTGCATGAATCCTGAATGGACCTGTAAAAAATGCTTCACTGCACCTGATTGGTTAGCTGAATTATTTCTGATGCCGGTCAGATGTTCATAAATCCTAACCTTTAACTTTCTAATGCTACTTCCTATGTAAGTTTTGTTACATTCAGTGCAATAAATGGCATATATGACATGATGACTGTTACAATTTATAAATTCTTTTATTTTGTAACTTTTGTTTTTTAATGTCCCTTCAAATGTATCTATCTTTCTAGTTAGTTTACACGTTACACCTTTTTTCTCCACATGGGAAGAAACCTTTAGTTTTTAACCATGTTTGTTGCTCATTCTTGGACCTATACTCACTTCTAGATACATCATCTCCTATTTTTCTTGGGGATACATATAACCCCTTGATCCCAAATTTGTGCTAGTGTGGGATCCTGACGCAAGATATGAACATTTTTATAAAAAATACTCTGGATTCTGCCAAAGTCTCGACTATATGGCGTAGAGAAAACTACTTTTTTACTCATTTTGTCAGGGGCACAACCTCTTCTATCCTCCAGTAACAATTCTTGCGTTTTTCCCTCCATTTTTTTCTTTGCTTGATTAATCGCCTATCGAGATGAATATCAAGATAGATATATAAGGTAAAGTGTTTGACGTTTTAAATTATGCCGTGAACAAGGGCGATGCTGTACGCCCAAAATGCGCAGGTGTAGCGCTTTTTTCACTCCCTGTACCATGAGTGTTTTTGTCTACTATTAAAGTACCGTTTGTCTTTCGCAATTGCTGGATCTTTACTATTTCTTTGCTTCTCGCTATAGCTACAGACCTGGCTTCTACTGCAGCCTAGTAGAAGCCAGTAAACAAGCCCCTGAATTCAAAGTGAAACCAAGAAAACAGGACTGAGGTAAGATGAATCCATGTAGTGAGACAACCCCTTTAAATAGGTGTTTTTCCCCTATAACTGGGGCTAATATATGTCAACTACAGTAGAGATCAGCAAAAAGAAAAGTGATACAAAAATGGCTCCAGAATTCTTTTTTTGACCTTATGAAGGGCACAAGATGTAAAATAAAATTACAAAAACAGACAACCAATATTCATAAAGGAACCCGACAGCCCAAGCTGCAACTTTTATCTTTACCCTCGACCATCCTAAACGTTTCTGTCATCATCTACATATACACTCCCGGCCCATTTTATTAGGTACACATCTAGTAACGGGTTGGCCCCCCTTTGCCTTCAGAATCCCTCTTTTTTTCTTGGCATAGATTCCACAAGGTTTTTGCAACGATGCTCAATTGGTCCCAAGGGGCCCCAAAAAATGCCAAGAAAATTTTCCCCACACCATAACCCCACCACCCCCAGCCTACCCTTTGAAAAACAAAAGGAGGATGGATCCATGTTTTCATGTTGTTGACCCAAATTCTACCCTACCACCCAAAAATTCGCAGCAAAATCGAGACTCTCAGACCAGGAACTTTTTTTTTCAATCTTCTACTGCCCAAATTTCGATGGCGGGGCAAATTGGAGCCTCAGTTTCCTGTTCTTACTGAAAGGATTGGCCCCCCGGTGGGGTTTTTTTGCTGCGTAGCCCATCCCCTAAAAATTCCCGTACTGTGCGTTCAGAGATGTTTCCTTTGCCTCCTTTGGTTGAAAAGTGTGGCTTTTTTGAGTCACTCTTGTTTCTATCAGCTCGAACCAGTTGCCCATTTTCCCTTTGCCCTTGGCATCAAAAAGGGCATTTTCCGCCCACGGGACTGCCGCTCATGATTTTTTTTTTCTTTTTCGGCCCCTTCTCTGAAACCCTAGAGATGGTTTGCGTGAAAACCCCAGGAGATCAGAGTTTCTAAATACCAGCCCAGACCTTTGGCACCAACAACCATCCCCAGTTCAAAGGCCTCAGATCACCTTTTTCTTCCCCATACTGATGCTCAGTTTAACTGCAGGAGTTTGTCTGCCATGTTACATCCCTAAAGACTGAGTTGCCCCCAGTGATTGGCTGTTAGAAAATTAAGTGTTAACGCGTTGGAAAGTGTATCTAAAAAAAGGGCCCCGGTTTATGTGTTTGTAAGGGCAAAGTGTCACAATTACAAAACGTATTTAGGCGCCACTTTTGCTGATAAAAGAAGTAAATAAATTTTTTTTAAAACAATGAAAAACTGACTTTTTTTTTTTACAATTTTCAGATTTTTTTTTTTTTTAAAACACCCTGAAAGTAGCAATTCCATAAAAATAAAGCCTGACATCACAGGAAAAAGCAAAAAAATTAATATCATAAATGTATGCTAAAAAAAGTGCGCCTTATCATGAAACCGCCTGGTCAGGACCTGGTTACAAAGATTGTGAAGTGAAGCAAGGCTGCCTTGTCCTCTCAGTATGGCTGCTCTTCATGGGCCCATTTTGTCATTTTTCTGAGGCAATAAATATGTGCAGCCATCACGTGGCTGTGAACCAGCTGCGCCTCCTGACTGGTAGCAGCACGGCTGTGTGTGAATTGTTCTCTGTCCTCCGTACAAAGCTTCTATACTGCGACAGAGGAACTAACGTGCGACGAAAACATTGCCACTTCCCGTTCCCTTCACCCACCGCAAACACGACACTTGCCAGGCCGCACAATCGAATGCCGACTCCCTCGCGCTCTGGCACCATGTGAGCGTGCGCAGTATCGGCGCTCGGCTGCTCAGGTCTGGTTCCGGGACTTGGTGACAGTGCCTGGCTGAGCTACACGTGACTTGGTGGCAGGGACTGGCGAGGGTGGCAGAGGGATGCTGCCCGTCCTGCCATGCTGCTCAACTCCCTGCTCAAACTCCTGCAGAGACAGACCTATACCTGCCTGTCCCACAGGTATGGCCTCTATCTGTGCTTTGGGGGCATGGTGCTGATGATCGTCTCGGCTCTGCAGTTTGGAGAGGTGGGTAACTCTTGCCGCTGCCGGCTGTGTGCATGATTGTCTGCAGGAAAGCAACATAGTGTTCGCAGGAGACAAACAATGTATACATTATGAGCGGAGAGCGGCAACTTTACCAGGGAGAGAACTCATTCATTGCCGGCTGCTTAGTGATGACATCTGGAACATAATGCTAATAATATACGTGTTTATTTCCCTGTAACCTGCTTTGTAATGAGCAGAGGCTGCTCTGCTGCTCATCTGGGACACTTCTTATGTAACAATGGTGAAGCTCTCGGCATTTGCACATTCTGCAGCTGTATAGCACATGACATGAAGTGGGTAACTCATCAGACTACTAGGGTTT
>JAODAL010024885.1:0-59682 GCA_025379985.1 Phyllomedusa bahiana | reverse complement strand
TTTACCCCCATCTCCCCGCGACTGACAGCGTAGTGCTCTTTAAAATTCCTGCCTAAGTACTAAATCTCAATCTCTAATCTACCTAGTTTAATGTTCACAGCTAAAAGCCATAGTGTCTGGACAAATTTAGAACTGTTTCGCTGAGCTGTATTGAGAGAGACCTAGTACACGTCCTGCTATTATGAGACACTGACACACACTGATCATGAACAGGAAGGGCTGTTCTATGTAAAACGAGGTCATGTGATTTTTCCAGCCAATCGCAACCATACACATCCCAGTCATGACGTCGGACACACATCTCACCCTGCTCTATTCTCTAAGCTGATTTGCTGGCCGCCAAAATGACAGGAAGCGCTGAAAATGGCGCAATGTTAATAGATTATGCGCAGATTTTCACCTAATTATCGCGTGATCGAAAAAATCCGATCAACATAAAAACCGTGCCGATTTCAACTTTGTCGATAATAATCGCTCAACACTAGTGCTGGCCAATAGAGGGAAAGATCTGGAGTGTGTTGAAAGTTATCATCTTGATAGTGTCACCATTGGGTAGTTAGATATTGTTAAAAGTCATAAGATTCAGCCTCTCCTCCATCCACCAGCACCTCCTCCCCCATCTCTCCTTTCTGCAGATGACTTTGCCATTCACTTCCTACACAAAATCAACCTCATCAGAAAAAGCTTCAGCCCACAGTCCCCAGCGCCCTCCTCTATATCTGCACAATGCTCTTCCCCCTTAACTTGCTTCTCCACTGCTACTCATGACCACCTTTCCTCTCTAATGTCCAAATCCAACCTCACTACCTGTAATCTTGACCCACTGCCATCCCACCTCATCCCTGACCTTAGTGCTGCTATTATGCCAGCCCTCATCGACTTTTCAACCTATCGCTAACCTCTGGCATCTTCTCTTCCTCCTTTAAGCATGCTACTATCACACCCATCCTCAAAAAAACATCCCTTGACCCCTCCTCTCTGTCCAACTATCGTCCCATCTCACTGCTTCCATTCGCCTCTAAACTCCTCGAGCAGCATGTCTATCTTCAACTGTCTTCCTGTCGACCCACTACAATCTGGTTTCCGACCACACCACTCTACCGAAACCGCCCTAACCAAGGTCAACAATGACCTAGCAACTGCTAAAGCCTCACACCATTACTCTGTCCTTCTCCTTCTAGACCTGTCCTCCGCATTTGACACAGTCGACCACTCCATCCTGTTACAAATCCTCTCCTCCCACGGCATCACGGACTTGGCTCTTTCCTGGATCTCCTCATACCTCACTGATCGGACATTCAGTGTTTCTCATTCTCGCTCCATCTCCTCCCCCGGCCACTCTCCGTTGGTGTCCCCCAGGGGACTGTCCTGGGCCCCCTACTCTTCTCTCTTTACACTCTTGGACTTGGTCAGCTCATAGCTTCATATGGCTTTCCTCCATTTATCTGATGACACCAACTTACTCCCCCCGTTTACCTTCTTTCTCCCCGGACCCAATTTTTTATCGTCCATTTCCCCCTTTCCCCCCCTCCTTAAAACAATGTGAAAAACTGAACTCACCTCTTTTCCAAACCACCCCACGATCTCTCCATTGACCTCTTATCTCAGAAGCTGTACACTTCACCTGTTCCGAAACCCCGCTCCCTTTGGGGGAAACTTCGACCCTCCTGTCTTTAAACCCAACCCAAAGCCCTCCCTTTGCCTCCGCCCTTAACCTGAAAAAAAATCTCTCGCACCGCTCACCCTTAACTTCAACCAAAAAATGCTGTCCGCCTTGTCATCCCCTCCTAGACTACTGCAACATCCTTCTTTTGAGGCCCCCCATCTAGCCTCTTGCTCCCCTTCACCCCCTCCTCCATCCGGGCCTCTTATCACCTTCTCCTCGTATCCCCCTGCCCTCTCCCCCCCTGCCAATCACTTCATGGTTCCCCCTTCCCACAAATTAATTTAATTTTTAACCATACCCCACAAGGTTCCATAAATTTCCCCCCTTATTGCCTTAAAATCCAGATATTTCCCCTCCCAAACTCCGTCCTCACAAACCCCCTTTTCCTCTCCTCTTATCAGTTTCACATATGCTCCAAGATTCCCTGTGCTTCCCCCCAAAAATTGGGAACCAGCCCCCAAAACTCAACCCCCCCATTTACCCGGTTCAAAAAGCCCTGAAAAAACCCCCCCTGTTAGGGCTGCCCATAACCAACAATAACCCCGCAGCCCCCTGTGCTACTCCAAAAAATGTCTGCCCCCCACCCTTTTGTCTCTTTCCTCCTCCACTGAGATTTTAAACCCTCCGGGCAGGCCTTCCCCTCCCTCTGGCCGTTTAAGTATTTATTGTTATCATTGTACTTGTTTTTACAAATTTTATGTTGTAACCACCCCTTTTTTAAGTATCGCAATGGAATCAATGGGCTTTAAAATAATAATAAAAATAGGGTTTGGGGAAAAAAAAACCCTTTATGAAAAGGCTGATAATTTGTTGACACCAAGAGGGTTTATTTAAACAGGTGGTCCCAAAATCAGAGTAGATGAAATTTTTAAAGTACCTTGACAAACTATAATTTTGGGGAAACCCAAAAACAAAAATTTTAATCTGGGTAAGTAAAAGAAAAAATAGAATTGTACCATGTTTGCAGGGATTTTGTTTTTTATGGCGGGTACTCTTTGGTATAGATGATGTGTTATCTGTATTCTGTAGGTCAATACAATTTAGACAATACCAAATGTGAAGAGTTTTCGTCATGTTCTAGTACTTTAAAAAAAAAAATAAAAAACATTATCTATTTTTCTAAATTTGTGCTGCAGCGCCATTTTCTGCAGCCAATAACTTTTTTTACATTTTTCCATCCATGGACCTGAGAGAGCGCTTGTTTTTGCAAGCTGAAGTGTAGTTTTTATTGGTACCATTTTGGGATATGTGTGACTGTTTGATCACTTTTTATTTCCATTTCTTGGTGACCTTAACAGACAACAAAATGCAGTTTTTGCGTTTAGAATTATTTTTCTTTTACGGTGTTCAGTGTACAGGTTAAATAATGTTATTTTTTAATAGATCAGACTTTACCGAACGCCTTGATACCAGTTATTCATAATTTTTTTATTTGTAAAATGGCAAAAGGGGGTGTTTTGAAATTTGAATATTTTTTATTTTATTTTTAGAATTTGTTTTTTTCACTTTATATCTTGTACCCCTAGATTACTTGACTATTAGGGGGTGTGATCGCCTGTACATGGTTCTGCATTATATATATAATTCAGAGGGTGTACCAACATGGAGCTGCTATTACTTCCTACCTAAGGCAAGAAATAATATGAGAGTTAACATGGCAGCCACTGAAGTTGTCATTATGCTTTAGCAAAAGCTCAGAGGGGATTGTGGACAGGCACATAATGCATCGGGAGGGAGGGCAGGTGTCAGCTGTAATTAACAGCTGGTATCTGCCTTGTTACCCTTACATCATATGTCAGTGAGGGGTTAGTAACGTATTGATGGGTTTTCGAATCCAGATCACCCGTGTGTTGTAATGTGGATAAAATCCTTAAGAATGCAGCCTATTTTGGAATTCACAAAGTCACATTTTTTAAGTCAAGCTTGTGGCAATAACTTTGGAATGCATTTACTTATACCATGTTATTCTCCAAGAACAACGTTGTGTGTTTTATTGATATTTTTTGTTAATTTGTTCAGGTTTTGGCATACAACTCTTCATACATCTATAGAACAGGGCTACAATAGTTTTTGGCTCAAAGTATACCAGAACACTGGGACAGCCCTGTTCGTATATGTCGCCCTGGATCTCTGGCAGCTCTAAAAGGGTGGTCATAGGAAAGATATTTTTTATTCATTTTTTATTTTAGTACAGTGGGAGGGGGTAGGGAGGTTTTTAAAAGTCTTGAAAAATCCCTTTAAAAAGTGGTGTATAAGATATTCTAAGGACAGAACTTTAAGATATCTTTCAACCAGGCATCAAGGTAGCCATTATTCTTACTAACTTTCATCTTATAGAGGTGCAAAGGGTGAAGCTATGTACAATAGACCAGTCTTCTTAGGGTATGTTCACACGGCGTAAATGCGGAGCGCATTTCACCGCATATTTGTGCTTCAGATACGGCACGAAAATGCGCAGAATGCAATTACAGTAATTCATAGCTCTCATAGAGAGCTATGAATTATGTCTCGTCTTCCCCGGCGTACAATACGATCCTATTGTACGTCCGGGGAAAGAAGTGACAGGTCACTTCTTTTACGGGGCAACCAATACGCGCTCCGCAATACGCCATGTGAACATACCCTTATAGGTTCCTTTAATGGGATGTTAATATAATCTTAAGAGAACAAGGCCAGATAATAGGACTCCACATCATTAAGGGTGTGAAACACTCGTGTTGTTAAATGCCAAAGCCAAAATATTGCTGATCACATAACAGTAGCAATGCTGGGGTCTCAGTGACCTGTTGTTTTACCACCATTTACATTAATACACTTTTTTGCATTGATTTACTTATTTTGAATCAAGGATTCTATTTTTTTCATTGCAATGTGCCGGAATGCTGCCTTATTAGGCTATGTCCACACAGCATGGGTTTTTTCATCGGATTTTCAGATGGTTTGCAGATTTAGAAACCATCTGAAAACCAACAAGCAACCATCCCCATAGACTTTAATGAAAATGTCTACATTAAACAGATTTTCAGCCGGAAGGATTTTCACACCGCCTGCGTTCCAAAAAACGTAACATGCACAATCTTCAGCCTGGTTTTTGGGTGGAAGGTTTGCTAGTCAATGGTTAAGGGGGGACGGCCGAATCTGCAGACAGAACCGTCCCCCAAAACCACTGAAAAGACAATAAAATACCAGTCAGATTCTTAAACAGAATCCGACCAACATTTTACACTTGCCGTGTGGCCATAGTCTTACAGTGCATAGCTTGTGATTATTAAATGCACAGAATTGATATCACTGCAGGATTCGGCTACATGAGATATGCTTGTAGTCGATTACCATGCCTATTACCATAAGTCAGGAGATGTCGACACAAAACAATAGGACATTTTTATTAACACAAAGCTGCCTTACTTTCTTTTTTGATACATGGACAAACAATGAAATATAAAAGTTGTGAAAGTAAAAAATAAAACCCTTTGACCTTTTTAATTTCTATGAAACCAGTTCTTCCTACAAGGCACCTGTCACTACTGTATTAACCCCTTAAGGACCCAGCCTGTTTTGACCTTCCTGACCCAGCCCTATTTTTGAAATCTGACATGTGTCCATTTATGTGGGAAATAATATTTTTGACACTTTTACATATCATGTGATTCAGAGATTTTTTTCTCGTGACACATTGTGCTTTAAGTTGGTAGAAATTTTTATCCATACAATCCTTGTTTGTTTGTGAAAAATATCAAAATTTCATGAAAATTTGGAAAAATTAGCGATTTTGAAAGTTGCAAAATTTCTTGCGTGCAAGACAGATAATTATTCCACCACCAAAATTGTTTATAACGAGGCATCTCAGCACATATGTGTCCACTATAGGTTGCATTTTCATTTATTAATGTCTTTTTTTTTATTTTTCGACATATTTGAAGGGCTTAGAAATTTTGTAGTAATTTCTCGCCAATTTCAGATAAATTTGCAATATACATTTTTTTAGGGACCTTCTCAGTTCTGACGTGGTTTGAGGGGCCTGCATGTTAGATACCAATAAAATATGCCATCTCTAAGAAACTAGAACCCTTAACATATTTACAACACTCTTGAGGAAGTTTGATAACCCTTTAGAT
Source organism: Phyllomedusa bahiana (assembly GCA_025379985.1). Classification (NCBI taxonomy): domain Eukaryota; kingdom Metazoa; phylum Chordata; class Amphibia; order Anura; family Hylidae; genus Phyllomedusa; species Phyllomedusa bahiana. The sequence continues at coordinate 53,898 of JAODAL010024885.1, read as the reverse complement.
ATTTCACAGAAATTAAAGCACAGTGGAGGTGAAATTTCAAAATTTCACTTTTTTTGCACCGTTTTTCAATATTTATCCATTTATTCACTGGAATATGGTAAATGTGACTAGGTAATGCAACTTTAATATCAATTCTCCCAGGTCTGACCGTTTTTAGACGATATCCATATGTGGCCCTACGTGCAGTATTTTGGCTCAACATAAGCCCCAGAAAATAGGAGGAGCACCTACCGGAACTCTGATGGGTCATCCATTTTCAATTACGATTTTATTTAGGAGCCTTTTCAGGTTTGGGACCACCCTAAGGTGCTAAACTTATTAAACACCCCACTAAACTAGACCCACATATTTATATGAAACAACACCCTTAAGGAATATATCCAAGGGGTGCATTGAGTATATAGACCCTCAGGTGATTCACAAATTTTTTTTAGCATTAAGGCTGTGAAAAGTAACAAAAAAAATTTTTTCCCAATAATCTGCAATTTTAGCTTAAAATGTTTTCACATATACAGGAATCCTGGAAAAAAGAACATATATAAACTTTGTTAAGCAATTTACTTCCAAGTTCGGCAATTACCCCTACAATGTGGGGGTAAACATGCTGTGTGGGCATATGGCAGGGCATATAAGGGAGGGAGAGCTATTTGGCTTTTGGAAATCGCAGATTTTGGTCGGGCCATGCTAGCATTTGCAAAGCCCCAAAGTGGCCAGCAGAAACAGGCGAAAAACCTTCCAGAAGTCGCACCATTTTGGATTTCAACACTCCATCAGGGATCTCATCTAGCGTGCGTCTGCTGCTAAGTCTCAGGGCGCTTGGCATTTTAGGCACACAGGTGTTCAATAGTTGCTGTTTTTAGCATTGTGCAATGAAAAATGGTTGGGGAAATATGCAAGTTCAGTCATTGTTTTTGAGTTTCCAATTTTACTGCGTACTGCGCCGTGCAGTGTAAATGATGGTGTGAATACAACTTTATATGGGGGTCTGGTACAATTACTATGATATAGATTTTTATATAGTTTTTTTTTCTGTTTTATTACTTTTTTACACAGTAGAAATGACGTCTATAAAAATTGATGGTTTTTTTTATGTTGTCCTATTTGGACAGCCATAACTTTTTTATTTGATGTTTGCAGAGTGTGTATGGGCTTGTTTTTTGCGGGATGAGTTGAAGTTTTATTCAGGGTACCAATTATGTGGTGCATTATGATGCTATGTTCACTTTTTATTAAGGTTTTTGTGAGATGTTTTGAACAAATCTTCGCAATTTGGTAGTGTTTTTTTTATTTTTTATTTTTTTATAGCGGTCAGTGTCGGTATTATATGACATCGTGGTAGCTCTTTACTAGCCGGTCAATATCGATTACACCGAATACCCATTTGTATATTTTATTTATGTTTGTACTGCTTTTCATACAATAAAAATACTTTTTTATTCAAAACAGGACAAATACGTTTTTGCATCACCTTAGTTTGAGAGCCATAACTTTTAAATTTTTCTGTGCTTGGGAGCTGTGTGGACTTGTTTTTGAGAGAGGAGTTGACATTTTTTTTATTAGTATTCTCATTCTTTGGGGGGACTGGCTTTTTGATTGCTTTTTAAATCCATTTTTTGGAGGCCTGGGTGAGAAAATACTGCAATCCTAGTAGGTGTTTTTATTATTATTTTTAACAGGGCTCACCGTGCCAAGTATCCGTGATAAGTCTAGCCTTTACTTCTTTGGGTCGCTACGATTATGGCGATAACCCTATTTATATAGTTTTTTTTATTTTTGAAGCACTTTAAAAAAAAAAGCAAAGTGTTTTTAGTGTTGTCTAAAACACAATATTTAAGCATCTGCTATATTCTGTAGAGCTTAATACATTTTTAATATTTTTCGCTATACAGAAGATGATAAGGACTCTTTTTTTTTTGCGCGATGAACTGACATTTTAATTGGTTACAACTTTGGCGTTTCTAGGAGTTTTTGATCGATTTTTAATTCCATTTTTTGTGCTGCGGAGATGAACTATTAATCGTAATTCTGTGATTGTTTTTTGAGTTTTTTGTTTTCGGCGGTTCACAAGTAAGGTTAATAAAATGAAGATTTATAGGGCAGGTCGATATTACGTTTCGCGGCAGATACCAAATATGGGTTACTTTATTTACTTTTTTATTCTTTTGGGTCAGCGATGCCGTTTGTAAAGGGAAAAGGGCGGTGTACGTAATTTTATTTTATTTTTCGTTTGGTGTTTACTTGTTTTCACTTTTTTTTACTTTTTTTCCAACTTTTTACACATTATTATTTACTTTCCCCATAGGGATTTGAATGAGAGATCTTTAATCTATCATTTCATATAGGACATCCAGTGCATAGCTTGTTGCTATGACTGGTTCCTATGATCAACTGTCAAGTCACGATGCCGGTCATTGCCCCACGGGGCATGGACGAGGCGTCGTTGACGTCAAAGACAACCCGGAAGGGCATTCTCTGCCCTCCGATGGATGGTCTGTAAGGAGGCAAGGGGAGCCAGCACAGGATCGCCACGATCCGTGCGTGCTGCCGCCGCAGAGACGCAGGAGAGCGATCTCCTCCTGCGTTCCTCATCCTTTAGTTATTACGAAAGGACTTGTCGCAGGATAATTACGGGGTTATACCGCCCCCCCTCCCCCCCGGAGGCAATCCAGGGCTGGGTCGGCGGCCGACGCATAGCGGGATGTCAGCATGTGAACAAGCTGAATCCCCGCGCCCCGAATCGCGCGAACTCTGGCTTTGAGTTCGCGCGATTCCTAGGACGTAACTCATATACTTACAGGTTGCGTTAACCCCCAAATGACCTGGACGTATGGATACGTCCAAGGTCGTTAAGGGGTTAAACAAATGTACCCATCGTTGGAGGTCGTGTGTTTTCTTCTGCTGTCAACATTATTTCTATGTTTTGGACACCAGGGACATTACTAAGCCTTTGTATCCGGGTCCAGTGCCCCAGATAAAAAGGTCGTTGCCCAGAATCCTTTAGCACTGGCTTAGACTGAGGGGTTCGGCTCCATGCTCTGCTGATTACTTCTGTAGCCCTCTGGCTACACGAGATTGCATCTGTATGCCTCAGGCCTACAGAAGACAGTAGGCGGTGCAGTATAGGGACGTTATCACGCCAAGGTAACATCACTGCATCGTGTTGCTCTACACAGGATAGAGACTGAAAGATCCAGCTGCATGGTGGGGGAACAAGGACAGGTAAGTTGTTTTATTGTTGTTTTTTTTAATTAACTTACATTAAAGAATAAGACTCTGATTAAGATTCGGGGGCTATCTACCTAATTGGGGCGAGGTGACAGGATCATGTATATCTAACAAATGGGGAGGCTGTATACCTAATGACCTAATTGGTGGGAGAGGGGTTATGCTTACCTACCTAACGTTCATATATATCTACCAAATAGGGGTTGTATTCCTGCCTGCCTAATTACGGGTATATACCTACCTAACAGGGCATATACATCTACCAAATGGGGGCTGTTTACATACCTATCTACCTATTGGGGAGTTATATACCTACCTAAAAAAGCCTATATACCTAGGTAATTGGAGGAGGAGTAATATACCTACTTACTTAACACAAACCTATGTACCTTCCTACTTAACAGGAAGGTGGGTTTATACCTACCTAATGGGGGTCCTCTTTATATTTACCTACCTAATGGGCAACCTATATACCTATCTATCTGATGGAATATATACCTACCTAACAAGTGACCTATATACCTATTTAACTGGGACTAGATACCTACCAAATGGATACCTATCCAATTGGGGGAGGCAACTTACCTACCTATTTAATAAGGGATCCTACCTGCCTAATTAGGGTCTATCTATATGCCTACCTAAATTTGGGTGTACACTACCTTCTATATTGGAGTTTACCTACTATATGAGGGCACAAAAGAAGACAGACTGGGTGTACAGACTGGAGTCCTTATAGCAGTCTGGGGGTACTATTACTGTTTGGGACAAAAGGGTTCATTATTACAATATAGGGAACTATGGATGGGAAGTTTGTACAGAGGTGCAGCACTGGTAGAGAGCTGCAAAGACGAGTCATGGCTGGGAGACGTCGTTATGGTGTTCTGAGTCGGATGGAGAACAAAGGAGAAAGTGAATGACACCCATCTGAGAAGATGTCTCCGGTGAGTTACTGGCTGTAACTGCAGTGTAATCACATATATGTCTGCAGAGCCTGTATACAACTGATAGTCACTATGTGGTAGTCGCATTTGTTCATGGACTGGCAGTTTTATTTGATCCTCATGTAGTGGTGGTGTAATCGGTATTGATGGTCTTGGTATAATGGGCTTTGTAGTATCAGTATGATGGTAGTATGTATGGTAAGATATTTGCTCCATGTATAGGTGTATTATTTGGTAACTGCATGGCTATTATTTATTGTATTACACTACCATACATAAATGAGGCTTTCAAAATAGGCACATTTTCAGTGTTGATTTATATTACACAATGTAGACAGTATACACTTAATATAAATGAGAGGGTCATTTTTTTTTATCTATAAATATATGTGCCATGAAAAATGCTGCGTGAACCCAACCCTATTGAGAAAAATATAACACAAAGGGCCCATGCTCTGTATGTTTTAGAACCCTAGCAACGCCCCTGCTGGACACTGGATGTTGTGATAGTCATTTCAATCTGATAAAAAAAAACATAAGAGTTCATTCTGGAATGTATAAATGTGTTTCTTGGATCCCTGTAAATATTAAACACATTCCGCTCAATTACACTTGTGTGCAGGCCAGAAAAAGTTTAAGTTAGGATACAGTCTGTAAGATTACGAAGGGGTTAGGGAGATGTCTTGGAACATAAACTGGCTGGATAGTTCTCACATCAGACAAAACAGCTTAAATTAGAACATAAAACAATGGGAATACTTAGATTAGCTTCCATATTAGGCGTCTGTGTATGTCTATTATCCAGGACCTTAAGAAATCATGTTATCTATATTTGTCCTACCTACTCTAGATCCTTTTTACTCTTCCATCAAACACTGAGGGATAACCCTTCAAAATTCTTACAGGAAAGGTAGGCACCACCAAATCATGGGCACCTACTGTTGCTACAATTTAAAGGGGTGTTCTGAAACTAATAAATGTTGTTCAGTCCTTCGAGACATGATTTAAAGTAGAAGAAAAAAAATGTACCTTGTAAATCTTGTCCCAGTGCCACGACTGTCATGGTGATCCAGGTCGATGACCATTCAGTCTTCACGTGACCCCTCCTCCAGGCCACAGCAGTCATTTGTGGTATTTTCCATGAGAAAAAAAAAGTAAATGGCTGTAGGGTTATATGAAGACTGAATGGTGACATAACCGACTGGAATCACCGCATGACTGTGGAGTTGGATGAGAGGGTTTAGAAGGTAAGTTTTTTTTCTTCTATTTTTGATCATGCCCCGATGGACTGACAAGCATTTATTAGTTTTGGAATATCCCTTAAGCTACTCTGGTGGATACCCAACTCACTTGTTTGAAGGGCACTGGAGAACAAATACCAGGAGCACTAAATATTATATTCAAAGGCATAACTAGCTTTTTAACAGTGGCACCCAGCCGCTGTAATTTATTTACCGTAACATGTAATATATTTAAAAAGTGTCTTCTTATTTACAAGGTCCATGGTTGTGACTGCTTCCTCTGCACTCCTTATAGCTATACCCGTAATAGCTGTATGCACCCCCTATCCCCACCCCCCCCCCCCCCCCACCCCCCACACCCCCCCCCCAACCACCACCCCCCCCCTCCCCCCAACCCCCACACCCCCCGCCACCCCACACCCCCCCAACCCACCCCCCTAACCACCACCACACCCCCACCCCCCCCACCCCCCCCCATCCTCCCAACCCCACGCCCTCTACCCCCCACTCTTCCCACCCCCCCCCCCACCCCCCCACCCCCCCCCCCCCACCCCACCCACAACCCCCCCCCCCCCCCCACCCCCCTCTCCCCTTCCCCCCCCCCACACCCCACCCACACCCTCATACAACTACTTTTTCCCTGCACTGTGGATGTTTACTGAGCGTGCTCGATAAAAGACAAAAATAGTTGCTTATGTATTTGTTTAGTTTTTTTTTAGTAATCAATGAATCTATCCAGGTTATTATTACAACTGTATATATGTATGTCTTACACACATGAAACAGCATGCAAACAACAGCATGTTCTTGTCTGATGCAGAAACCCTTTCACTCTGCTCTGTCTGTAATGGAGACCTTATAAGCTCAGCCCTTTCTTTTCTTTAAAGGGGTTGTATCGCTACAAAGATCATGTCTCGCTTGTTTTAGCAGATATGAGCTTTTCTGTGCTTCTGTGTTCTATTTCTGGTGCTGGTTGGGACACGCCACCGGGCCGGATACCGATCCCTAGACACACCCCCTGCACTGTGATTGGCTGGCTGACATTTCATTCAGCCTGTTAAGATACGCCCCCACACAGGAAACCCCCCGGACATGCTCCCTGCGCTGTGATTGGCTGCCTGCACACTCTGTGTATACTCCCCTCTGATCTATTAGTGATAGTGAAACCAAGGGCTGCTGTCTCTATCCACATTCTCCCAGCGCTAGGGTGAATGATCTGGGCAATTACTGGCTGGTTTAGTCACAGATCCCCTCATTATAACACAGTATTATAGAGTCCCCCTGCCTGTTGAAAAAGGGGGGAGAGAAGGGCAGGAGGGCAGTGTGCATTGCTCCTTAACACAGTAAGACGATGCTGTCTGGTACAGAGGGGAAGGGGGGGGGAGTGTACACTCCTCAGTGTTTCATCCCGTTCAGGCTGACTGTATAAAATGCTTATAGCAGAGCCAAGGAGCTTGTGGAGTCTGCCTGAAGCTCTGCAGACACATGAGCAGCATGCAGGAGGCTGTTTTAGCTGTCCTCTGCAGACATCCTTCTGCTTCAAATGAAAAGTCAGAATGATGATGTCACAGGTCTTCAGTGAGGAGAGACACGCCTGCCGAGAGGAGAGACACGCCTGCCGAGAGGAGAGACACACCTGCTGAGAGGAGACGCACGCCCCTGGATTTCTTATTCAATTTCGGAGAGTTAGCTGAACAGCATGAACAGTTCAAACGATACAACCCCTTTAAGACCTCTGTAAAACTGCAGACGTGATATAGAATATCAACTGTACTTACTGTCAACATGCAGTAGAGATAACCATCTGATATGAATCAATCAATCTCAATTTGTAGTCCTCCAAACTCAAGTTTCCAAGGTGATAAAAATTGATCTGGCTTGTGTGGGTAAATTCACAATTCCAATTTCATTGACTATAAACCTATCTAAAAAAAAATGGGTCACACCTTGCCTCATTGTAACTTTGTTCCATAAACACAGACACAAGCCCATACTTGTAGCTCAATGGTTGGACAAAAGATCAATCCCAGTAATAGGCAGCACAGGCCCCTGTGCTACTTGGGAAAGATATAACAAGTGCAGATAACTAATAACCTTGTTCCATGGATAATAAAATCACCTGAATGAGCATGTTGTCCAGAATAGAGCACCAATGTTGTAGCTCACCTGAGTATTCTGGATCAATATCCCTTTTCTGTGGATCTATGGTGAGAAAGATTGAAATGCTGAATTATTCAAAAGAAAACCAAATTGAAAGTGATTTTTCCCCAGCATGATTCCCCATTGATCACCAGAACAAGGTTCCTAAGGTCCCTATTCTGCCTCTCTAGCATAACTATGATGAAGAGGAATCTAAATGGGGGTGATCATGCATTTTGCCACTTCACTAAACCTCTATGGGAGTGACAAAAAAGACGATCCAACAGGTGATATAGTATCTCACAAAAGTGAGTACACCCCTCACATTTTTGTAAATATTGTATTACATATTTTCATGGGACAACATGTTTGACTGTAGGCAGATACACTTGTCTTTGCACGCCTCACCTAGTTGACACCACATTCGCTTGACACCATCGGAAGCAAATAAGTTTATCTTGGTCTCATCAGACCACAGGACATGGTTCCAGTAATCCATGTCCTTAGTCAGCTTTTCTTCAGCAAACTATTTGCGGGCTTTCTTGTGCTTTCTTCTGGAATGACAGCCATGCAGATCAATTTGATTCAGTGTGCAGTGTATGGTCTGAGCATTGACAGGCTGACCACACTCCCCTGTAACCTCTGCCGCAATGCTGGCAACACTCATACATCTATTTTAAAAAGACTATGGATATGGATATGACGCTGAACACATGCACTCAACTTGTTTGGTCGACCATCACAGCCTGTTCTGAGTGGAGCTTGTGTTGCAGCTCAGTTTCAGGGTGTTGGCAATCTTCTTATAGCACAGGTCATCTTTATGTAGAGCAACAATTCTTTCTAGAGGAAAGAAGGTTTCTACGTAAACATAGAAAGTGATTCTTTACTGAGCAGTGAGACTGTGGAACTCTCTGCCAGAGGAACTAGTCATGGTGAATTCTCTAACAGGGTTCAAAAAGGGTCTGGATGCATTTATATTGTGCAATAATATAACAATATGACTTAGATTTTGAAGGGTTGTTGATCCAGGGATTTATTCCGATTGTCAGATTGGAGTTGGGAATGAATTTCTGCCCTAAAATTAATTGGCTTCTACCTCATGTTTTTTTTTTTACCTTTCTCTGGATCAACACTGTAACACAATAGGCTGAAATGGATGGATGGATGGACGTCTGTTTTTCTTCGGCCTTACAAACTATGTAACTATGTAATCCTTAACTTATAAAAATCACTGCTCAACCTCTAATGTCAGTTATCTATATGCATGATATTCCAGACTTCTTCTAAGTGTAACTTTGATATTATTGAACAGTCACCAGTGACTAACTATTCCAGGAACTACACTGAGCACTATTTAATTTAGCCATATTTTTCCTTGATAAGGTGTTTGAAACTTGAAATTGTAAAACAGACTGACTATATCCCATCTGTAAATGATATGACTTGGAATCTATCAGTTGTCCTACCTAAATTGGTTATACAAGTGTTTCTCTTTCTAATTTACTATGTGACGGTATACTTTCAAAGGGGCAGATCATGTGCCTATCATGCATTGTGTGGACTCTTGGGCTCTTCAAATGTATATTTTTTCAGTTCTCATTCTGGGTACAACTTCTGTCTCTGTTCAAGGATGATTAACTCTGGAGAAAATAACAATAAACCACTCGGGGTTTCTGGAGAGAGAGGGGTTTAAAAGGTGTGATTGAAAGTGTTGATTTTGGTATGAGGTCCACCTCTTCTCTATATGACCCAAGGAGCAAAGGACTTCTACCTACTGTATGATACTGTTTAGACTTACGTGTACTTAACATAAACTGTGGTGAAAGCTGACCCCACTCCTCTAATTAAAAGGACAACCAAGTCTACGATAGTAAACACTGTAATGGTTCATTTATGTAACCCAAGTTAACACTGTTAACTTGGGTTACATAAGCCATACACAGTTAAGTAGTTACACTGTTAAGTAGTTATGGCTGACTTCCGAAACTCTTATAAAGTGAAGATGGATGTTACCTCACTATTATTATACCGTACATACTCCACTTTGGTTATCTAATGTCTTTTTTAAAGTGTATCTAGTGTATTGTATAGTGAGCCCATTCCAGAGTGGAGCTGGTGTTCAGACAGTTCAGGTAACTCAACATCCTGGGCACCACCCATGTTTAAAAGAGGTTAATTCTCCCATAAGAGGCTTTATTATAGGGGAGAGGGGAAGGAGCTGGTGGTAGTCACTTCTGGCAATGGCTTTTCTATGGCAAGAACTAAGGATTATATGTGTTGAAGTCTAGACGTTAGAAAACAGGAAGCCCCATTACACGCTAGATCATATGTATGGCAATGTTAAACACTGGGCTTAACCAGGGTCTTCCTTTTTTGGCGATATATATATTTTCAGTGGAATAATGTACTATATCACTATGCTGTTCCATAAGGGTTCTGTCATCATGAAGTTATGTCAGGGACATATTACGTTGCTTCAGTGGCCTGCACAGTCCCTAGATCTCAACCCAATTAAGTATCTTTGATTTAAATGGAGCAGGCTGCATTTAGATGTTGGAATCACCATATGTTCAGTATTTATGCGGATGACCTACTCCTGTATGTAAATTCACTTTCTAAATTGCTCCCTGTGAACCTCTTGGAATTTGAGGAATTTAGTTTCCAAAGTAATTTTAAGGTCAATACAAATAAATCACAGATCCTTAATGTCTTCCTCCCGTCCTATGTTTAACAGTTAAATGACTCCTACAATGTGTTAGCCATACTTCATTAAATACCTAAGAGTCAACCTTGCAACAGATTTTAACAAATTATGTTCAGCAAATTTACCTTTGTAAATTTTAAAATTTACAAAGGTAATCAGATAATTATGAAGTATCAAGATTAATATGGCAATGTCATTGAGAAGGCTAAAACACTTATGAGTATAAGATAAAGAATAATGTTACTCCTTTTTAGCTATATTTATTGTGCTGTAGCAACCCTCCTGTTTAGCCAAGTAGCAGCATTTCCTGTTTGAATGCAGTTTCTCTGTGCTCTATAAAACTGCAAACCTTTGCTGTGCTTAGTTTATCTCTTCCCTTTCCACCCTCACTCTCAGTGTACAGTTGCTGCTTTGGTCTTCATACTGGAAGCTTTTAGAGGAAGGAGGGAGGATCAATAAGGTGTGGCTGGAAAGACTGCCTTAAAATAAAAGCAAAACCTGTTTGTCCATCTGATTTCCTGGGCTCAGCACAGAGCTACTAAGCTTCCTTTCAACAAATAGCTGGTGAAAGAACTGTAGGAAGTCAACAGAAAATTAATGCAGGTATATTAGAAAAATGGCAAAAGGCCACACTCACAGATTAATGGCTGGACTGAAGACTAAGCCCAGTAGGAGGCAACACTGGCCCATATGCTAGTTGGGAAAGATAAACAGGTGCAGCTAATTGCTGAGCAGTAACTCACACACCCAATTTGATGATAAGAAACTGCATATTGAATTGACTTTGGAACGTACTCATTCATCCAGGGTCATTAAGGGTTTAAAGTTTGTGAGAAAAGGCATTATTAATTGCCAATAACACTTTATTATACAGTCATTTTGTATAACAGTTTACTGGTGTCAATAAAAATAGTCTATAAAAGAGAGAAAAATACTAACTAACCCCTTCTCCTCTTCACTGATTAGCCATTCCATTAAAGCCTCCTGCTTAATATTACATCTGAGCTCCTTATGCCCCGATAACAGCTCTATCCCAGCAACGCATGGACTCCGAAAGACTTCTGAAGGTGTCCTGAAGTATCTGGCACCAAGACATTAGCAGCACATTCTTTTGATCCTCCAAGGATTTGGTTTGTTTTTACAGCACACCTCACAGATGCTTGGTTGGAGTAGGATCTAGAGGAGTTTGAGGTCAAGTCAACACCTTGAATTTTTGTTCCTCTAATTAGTCAACAAAAATATAATTAGTTACAGTGAGCCAGGGTGTGAAGGCGTGCACTTGGTCTGCATCAATGTTTAGGTAGATGGTATTTCTCCAAGTAATATCCACATGAATGTCACGACCCAAGGTTTTTCAGCAGAATATTGCCCAGAGCATCACAATGCTTCCACCAGCTTGTATTCTTCCCATGGTGCATCCTGGTGCCAATTTTTTTTAAGCAACACACACAACCTTTCATCAAAATGAAAACATGAGACTAGATTACCTTCATCCATTGCTCTATGATCCAGTTCTGAGGCTCCAATGCCCATTGCAGTCAAACTTCGAGCAGTAGTGGTGTTCGGTTCAAGGTTCGATTTGAACTCGGACCCCATTAAAGTCAATAGGTAACTGAAAAGAGGTGCAAGCAGGGGCTATAGGAGGTGCAGCGGTAGAAGCTGCTACAGGGCCCTACATCCTGAGGGGGCCCAAAAGCCCATTTGACACATAAGACACAGGTAAGAACTTTAAGTTACGCCTCTGCTTGCAAGTTTTGTACAAGTGATATATGTGGCGGCAGAAAGAACATCCCAATGGGGAACAATGAGGTTCAGCTGGCAGGGGAGTAGTTATAGGTGGTGCAGTGGTATTGGAAATGACACATGGTAACTGGCAGAAGCCCCATTTCACTTTTTGCACCAGGGCCCAGGTGTATATTTAAAAATAAATTCAGCCATAAGACTTTAATTAGAATTTAGCTGTTGGCAGCAGTAGAATACAATTTGTAGAAGCAGCAGGCACAGGAACTACAGACATGAGATGTAGTGTAGTTTAAATGTGTATTTCACATTGTCAAGAAGACGTGCTACAGTTTACTAGTCAGTGACATCGGCAACCGGGGCAACAAAATGGTCAGAGATCCACACTTTATTCATTTTTATAAATGTCAAACGATCCACATTGTCAGAGTAAAGATGGATACGTTTATCACCCTGCCAGCTGTGCTGAATGTGCGTTCCGAGATAACGCTGGCTGCTGGGCAGGATAAAACTTCTATGGCGTGTCGAGCAAGCTCAGGCCATTCATCCAATTTAGACACCCAGAAGTTGAATGGGTCCAGACTAGATCCAAAAACATCTATGTTGAGCGTCAGGTATTAATGGACCATGGTCTTTAGGCAGACCTAGAACCACTGCCTAAAGAAGACCTCAACAACGGTGAAACACTTGGGCCTCCTCCAGCGAGTAAGGCTCTGTGTCCGCCTTCTCCTCCACCATCACTGCTGGGACCTGCTGCTGCAGAGTGCCTAACGCTTGTTCCAGTAAGAATATAACCAGGACAGTCATGCTGACAAGGGCATCGTTCCAACTCACCATTTTGGTGGCCTCTTCAAAACTGCAAAGGATGGTGCAGAGATCCTTCACCTGTCTCCACTCTCTATGGGTTAACACCCAGAGGTCCGCACCACTGCTAGTCAGGCCATGCGACATTTCATACTGCATAATGGCATTACGCTGCTGCCACAATCACTGGAGCATGTGGAGGGTGGAATTCCAGCGTGTTGCCACATCACATATCAGACGGTTGATGGGGAGGCCCAGCTTCCACTGCAATGTTGCCAGTCATGCCGAAGCAGGGTGCGAATGCCGGAAGTGTGAGCTAAGACCTCGAGCCTTCCACAGCAGACAGTCAAGACCCAGGTATTGCTTGAGAAATTTCTGCACAACCAGGTTCATGATGTGTGCCAGGCAAGGGATGTGCGTAAGTCTACCAATCTTAAGGGCAGCATGGAGATTGCTCCCATTGTCGCACACCACCTTCCCTGGCACTAGGTTCTTAGCACACAGCCACTGGTCAGTCTGAGTGTGCAGAGCCGTCCAACTCTTGACCTGTGTTTTGACGGTCTTCAAGACAAATTAATTTGAGAACAGCCTGGTTTCTCTTGGCACGTGATGCTACCTATCGAATCTGGACTCTGCACTATCCCAGTAGTGTTGAAGAGTATCAGCCGAGACCCAAAACCAGAGGCACTGTCATCCACCCAACTCACCCAGTGAGCAGTCAGCTGTCATGGGGGCTGGCGCGGGAGCTGTCACCCCCTCAGCCGCCCCACTGCCTGCGACCATCCCCTTGCTTCCTGGGCTTGGCACCAGTACACTTACCCTTCCACGCTCCTGTTCCTGTCTGTCCCAGCCGGCCGCCGTTTGTCAATTGCCGGCCGCTGGACCTATATATGGTATATGCCTCCTGCACTCACTGCCAGATTGTTGGTGTGTGTTCAGTGTCTTTAGATAGTGTTGGAGTTCCGTATTGATTACCCGTGTACCAGTCCGTCCGTTACGTTTCCTGACCTCGCCTGTTTGCCGCCTGCACTGACCGTCTGCCCGTCTCTGACCACGAACCTTTGCTGCCCGTCCTGACCTCCTGCCTGTCCCTGACTACGTCTCCAGATTACGATTCTGTACTATGCACTACCCCGGCCGCCATCGCAAGCAAGTCACGTCAGGGGTAGCGACCTGGTAGCCTCACGCCGCAGCAAGTCCATCCCGCTTTGCGGCGGGCTCTGGTGAATACTGGGGGCTACTTAGACTCCGCTCCCTGGCGTGGCTTAACTATCATCGCTTGCAGTGGTCCAGCGAATCCATCAATCCCTTACAGAACAATCTGGCCATGGATTCCGCCAGGGTACCTTTGCCCGAGCTCCAGGATGTCACGATGGCCGTCGCCCAGCAGAGCCAGCGTATTGACCAGCTCGCGGCCATGATGCAGAACCTTGCGGCCCGTCTACCTCCGCCTGCGGCTGCTGCCGCCACGCCAGCACCAGTTGCTCCTGCAGCCATTTCTCTACCTGCTCCTGCACCGGGACCATCTCTGCATCTGCCGCTCCCCTCACGCTATGATGGAGACCCTAAGAAGTGCCGTGGCTTCATCAGTCAATGCTCCATCCACATTGAGATGTTGGGGCATCAACTCCCTACCGAGCAGGCTAAGGTGGCCTTTATAATTAGCCTCTTATCGGGGGAAGCCTTGGCCTGGGACACTCCGCTATGGGACCGAGGAGATCCGTTGACGGCAAATCTGCAAGCCTTCCTCCTGGGGTTCCGCACCGTCTTCGAGGAACCTGGCCGCACCTCCTCCGCTGCCGCAGCTCTGCTCCGTCTCCGTCAGGGCGACTCTACTGTGGGTCAGTACTCCGTGCAGTTCCGCACCCTAGCCTCAGAGCTGGACTGGAATAATGAGGCTTTGGTGGCGACCTTCTGGCAAGGCCTTTCTGGGCGTAATAAAGACGAGCTCGCTGGTCGGGACCTGCCATCCGCTTTGGACGAACTGATTCAGTTAGCCACCTGAATTTATATTCAGTTTGACGCGAGACAACAAGAGCTCCGCCTCCAAAGGGAGGTCGACCGACCACGCTGGCTACCTCATCTTATTCCCGTTTTCCAACGACCTCCACTTCCTCCGCCAATGGTTCCTGAGGACGAACCCATGCAGGTTGAGAGAGCCCACTTGATCCAGGAGGAATGTTCACAGTGTCGTCAGAGGCAGCTGTGCTTCTACTGTGGCGGTTCTGGCCACTTCATTGGGGACTGTCCGGTGCGCCCGGGAAACTCTCGCACCTAGGGCTCGCAGGAGAGGCATCCCTAGGTGTCAGAGCGGCCTCTCCCCGTCTGACCATTCCCGTACTATGTGGAGTTTCGCCGGACAGCACCTTTCAAGCCACCGCCTTCCTTGATTCGGGGTCCGCTGGGAATTTTGCAAGCCACGCACTGGTGTCCAAATTTCGTCTTCCGGTGACCCCTCTGCAGAAACCCATGTTCGTCTCCTCTGTCAGTGGCGAATGCCTAAAGGACGCTATTCGGTTCTGCACTGCGCCCCTCACCTTGCAGATTGGCACCCTACACAAGGAGACTCTGAGACTTCTCGTTCTGCCTCGCTCCTCTTCTGAAATTCTCCTGGGCCTCCCTTGGTTGCAAGACCATGCCCTGACCTTAGACTGGAACACGGGCGAGGTTATCCGTTGGGGTCCCACGTGCCACTCGCGATGCCTTCCTGTACACCGTCCAGCTCTACGGCCCGCCTCTGTAAAGTCTACGAAGCCTCTGCCGGGTCTTCCAACTCCTTACCAGGATTTAACCGACGTCTTTTCCGAAAGACAGGCCGAAACTCTTCCCCCGCACCTGCCATTCGATTGTCCTATTGACCTGCAACCCGGCAGTACTCCTCCCCGAGGCAGAGTCTATCCTCTTTCTGTCCCGGAGACTAAGGCCATGTCGGAATATATTCAGGAGAATCTCCGTAAAGGCTTTATACGCAAGTCTTCCTCGCCTGCGGAGGCCGTTTTTTTCTTCGTTGAAAAGAAAGATGGTACTCTCCGGCCCTGTATCGATTATCGGGGACACAATAAGGTTACTATAAAAAATCGATACCCCCTGCCTCTGATCTCGGAGCTTTTTGATCGCCTGGGTGGCGCTAAATATTTTTCCAAGTTGGATTTATACGGAGCATACAACTTGATTCGTATCCGTGAATGCGACGAATGGAAGACGGCCTTTAATACCCAAGATGGCCATTTTGAATATCTCATCATGCCATTTGGCCTCTGCAATGCTCCGGCGGTGTTCCAGAATTTCTTCAAAGAGATCTTCCGTGATCTTCTCTACGTCTGTGTTATTGTCTACCTGGATGACATTTTAATCTTCTCTCCTGATCTGGAGACTCACCGCCACCACGTCCGCCAGGTGCTCAGACGTCTCCTTAGCCACCAGTTATATGCCAAACTGGAGAAATGCCTGTTTGAATGCACCTCATTGCCCTTCCTAGGGTACATTGTCTCGGATCAGGGTCTCCAGATGGATCCCTCTAAGCTTTCAGCGGTCTTACAGAGGCCTCGACCAGTGGGCCTTCGGTCCATCCAACGCTTTTTGGATTTTGCAAACTATTACAGACAGTTCGTCCCGCATTTCTCCACGCTCGTGGCCCTGCTGGTGGCCTTTACGAAGAAGAATGCCAAACCTAAATCCTGGCCTCTGGAAGCCCAAGAAGCCTTTGATCGCCTTAAATCAGCATTCACTTCAGCTCCTGTTCTGTCTCGCCCAGACCCACAGCATCCGTTTGTCCTAGAAGTGGACGCCTTCTCAGTAGGTGCCGGCGCTGTCCTCCTTCAGAAGTCCTCCTCTGGGAGACTACGTACTTGTGGCTTCTTTTCCAAAACCTTCACCCCAGCCGAAAAAAATTACACGTTCAGTGATCGCGAACTACTGACCATTAAGTTAGCCCTAGAAGAATGGCGGCACTTGCTGGATGGGGCTTGCCACCCCATCGATATCTTCACCGATCATAAAAATCTTCTTTATCTTCAGTCTGCTCAATGTCTGAATACTCGACAAGCCAGGTGGTTGCTCTTTTTCACCCGCTTTGATTTTCTCCTTCACTTTCGGCCAGCTGGGAAGAACATCAAAGCGGATGCCCTCTCTAGATCTTCGGACACAGTGGGCCTGGAGCTGCCTCTGCAGCACATAGTTCCTCCAGAACGACTCCTCACGGTGGCCCCCGTGGACTTTCAACATCTACCTCCTGGAAAGAACTACGCACGCCCTGCAATGCGGCCTCGAATCCTGAAGTGGGGACATTCCTCACGAACAGCTGGTCATCCTGGAGTCCATAAGTCCCTGCAACTAATCTCTCGTTATTATTGGTAGCCCACCCTCGCTCAAGATGTTAGAGACTTTGTCCTGGCCTGTACCTTCTGTGCCCGTAATAAAGTCCCTCGCCTCAGACCCGCGGATCTGCTTCAGCCTCTCCCGGTGCCAGAAAGACCTTGGTCCCATGTAGCCATGGACTTTGTTACGGACCCCCCGGCCTCCTCTGGAAATACGGTTATTTGGGTGGTGACTGATAGATTCTCGAAGATGGCTCACTTTGTTCCTCTGCCCGGGTTACCCTCTGCCCCCCAGCTGGCCCAGCACTTTTTTCACCACATTTTTCTCTTACACGGTCTCCCATTGCATTTCGTCTCGGATAGGGGGGTCCAGTTTGTTTCGAGATTCTGGCAGGCTCTATGTGGTCAGTTGCAGGTTCAGCTAGACTTCTCGTCTGCATACCACCCTCAAACTAACGGGCATGTAGAGAGGGTTAACCAAGTTTTAGGTAACTACCTACGCCATTTTGTATCCGCCCGTCAGGATAACTGGTCTGACCTCCTCCCCTGGGCGGAATTCTCATATAATTCCCTAGGCTCGGAATCTGCGGGAGCCTAGACTCTCCTCAAACTTGTGGTGCTGAACCGCTTCTCCTGTGGATCTGTATCGCCTTCTTCTGTGGCCAACTCTGATAACATCTTTGAGGTCAAGGAGGTGCTGGCGGAAAAAACAGTGAGGGGGAAGCGGTTCTTTCTGATTGACTGGAAGGGGTTCGGGCCGTAGGAGCGTTTGTGGGAACCTGAGGCCAATCTGTCATCTGACCTCCTCTCTAAATTCTGAAAAAAGAGTGGGAGACCTAAAGGGGGGGTACTGTCATGGGGGCTGGCGCGGGTGCCATCACCCCCGCGGTCGCCCCCCTGCCCGCGACCATCCCCTTGCTGTCCGGGCTCCGGCACCAGTACACTTAACCTTCCACACTCCTGTTCCTGTCTGTCCCAGCCACGGCGCGCGTACCCGCTGCTTAGGGCGCGTGCGTGACGGCTGGTCTGGATTTAAAGGGCCAGTGCACCAGTAATTTATCAATTGCCGGTCGCTGGTCCTATATATAGTATACACCTCCTGCACTCACTGCCAGATTGTTTGTGTGCGTTTAGTGTGTTTTGGGAGTGTTGGAGTTCCGTATTGATTACCCGTGTACCAGTCCGTTCCGCTACATTTCCTGACCTCGCCTGTTTGCCGCCTGCCCTGACCGTCTGCCTGTCTCTGACCACGAACCTCTGCCACCCATCCTGACCTCCTTCCTGTCCCCAACTACGTCTCCAGATTACGATTCTGTACCACGCACTACCACCGGCCGCCATCGCAAGCAAGTCACGTCAGGGGTAGCGACCTGGTAGCCTCACGCCGCAGCAAGTCCATCCTGCTTTGCGGCGGGCTCTGGTGAATACCGGGGGCTACTTAGACTCCGCTCCTTGGCGTGGCTTAACTATCGTCGCTTGCGGTGGTCCAGCGAATCCACCAATCCCTTACATCCATGTGTTTGTAGTGAGATGGACTTTGGTGGACACAAATGCACCCGACGCGCTGGATATCTGTTCTGCAACATGGCGGGCTAAGGCAGGTACAGCTTTTCTGGCAAAGAAATGCCTGCTCAGCATCTTATATTAGGGACATGCCAGGGCCATGACGTGGCGGAACCCATCTGTGTCCACTAGTCAGAAAAGCAACTTTTCCAAGGCCAACAGCCTGGCAATTCAAGCTTTTGGCTTTGGGATGGTTGGGGTAAAAGCATTTCTTACGCTCCCATAACTAGTACACAGAAGGCTGGCTGGTGGACTGGCTGCTATACGGCGTGCAGGTCACACTAGTGGAATAGGAAGGTGTAGGCTGTGTTGCTGTTGATGGGAATCGGCTGACAGTATCTGGGACTGGGGATGATGCCTGCTCATGCTGCTTCTGCACATCGGCAGCAGAAGACTGCTTGCGCTTGGAAGTGCGGAGAAGGAGGAGGCAGAAGATGATACAGTGGTAGGAAGCCCAGGGCCTGTGTGGCCTTTTTTCTCTAAATGACCATTCCACATCAATTCATGCTTTCCATGCATGTGCCTGTTCATGCTTAAACTCTTTTCATTCTTTCCTCCACTGAAGCGTTGATGGCAAATCCGGCATATGACGTCAGTCGGCGAATTTGAGGTTTGACCGAAAAAGGTTCAGGCTTCACAGGTCCTGGTCCTCTTCAACTGTGAAAGCCAAGTACCAGTGTTCCCACTGCCACCATGGACCACAGCTGGCGGAGTAATGTCAGCGGCTTGTGCAACCAACATCTCCCTTCTTGAGGCCGGACCGGCACTGACACTACCCCATTATCCTCCTCCTCCACTGATGATGCGCTCACCAGCTGCTGCTCAAAAGACCACATTGGATCTGCAATGTCATCATCATCACAAGTGACTTCCTCTTCCTGACAGTCTACATCCTCAAGCTGCGGGCTAGAAGCCACAGGTGCTAACCCTGATGCGCCTTGCTTGCGGTGGTAGCCGAGGTGCAACGCAGTACCGGAACAGTAGACAAACTCATAGTCGGGAACAGGCCAGAAGGTCAGGGCAGGCGGCGAAGAATCGTGGTCGAGGAACGTAAGCTGACGGGACTGGTACACGGAAAAAGCTAACCGGAACACTGGAAGGCTTCCTCGCATAGGGTATGAGCACTATGGATTCTGTGAGGCTTCCAGGGAGGTGGAGCATCATATAGGGTCAGTGGCCGGCAATAACCAATTACCGGCGCGCTGGCCCTTTAAACCAGAGAGAGCTGGCGCTCGCGCCCTAAGGAGCACCTGAGGGAGCGAGTGCGCCTGCCACCCGACATGTGGACCGTGACGCCGCTCGCTCCAGACGCACAGAGGAGACACGGGGAAACGAGTGCGCCCGCAGCCCGGACTGCGGGCTGCGGTGCTACTCGTGACATATAGATATTTTTGCAAATTTATTAAACAAGAAAAACTGAGATATTACATGGTCTTAAGTATTCAGACCCTTTGCTCAGTATTGAGTGGAAGCACCCTTTTGAGCTAGTACAGCCATGAGTCTTGGGAATGATGTAACAAGTTTTTCACACCTGGATTTCGGATCCTCTGCCATTCTTCCTTGCAGATCCTCTGCAGTTCCCTCAAGTTGGATGGTGAACGTTGGTGGACAGCCATTTTTAAGTCTCTCCAGAGATGCTCAGTTGGGTTTAGGTCAGGGCTCTGGCTGGGCCAGTCATGAATGGGCACAGAGTTGTTCTGAAGCCATTGCTTTGTTATTTTAGCTGTGTGCTTAGGGTCATTGTCTTGTTGGAAGATGAACCTTTGGCCCAGTCTGAGGTCCAGAGGACTCTGGAAGAGGTTTTCATCCAGGATATCTCTGTACTGGGCCACATTCATCTTTCCTTCAATTGCAACCAGTCATCCTGTCCCTGCAGCTGAAAAACACCCCCATAGCATGATGCTGCCACCCCCATGTTTCACTGTTGGGATTGTATTGGGCAGGTGATGAGCAGTGACTGGTTTTCTCCACACATACTGCTTAGAATTAACTCCAAAAAAAACAATCTTCGTCTCATCAGACCAGAGAATCTTATTTCTCAAAGTCTGGGAGTCCTTCATGTGTTTTTTTGCAAACTGTATGTAGGCTTACATATGTCTTGCACTGAGGAGAGGCTTCTGTTGGCACACTCTGCCATAAAGCCTCGACTGGTGGAGGGCTGCAGTGATAGTTGACTTTGTGGAACTTTCACCTATCTCCCTACTGCATCTCTGGGGCGCAGCCACAGTGATCTTGGGGTTCTTCTTTACCTCTCACCAAGGCTCTTCTCCCACGATTGCTTAGTTTGGCTGGACAGCCAGGTCGAGGAAGGTGTGGTCGTCCCAAACTTCTTCCATTTAAGGATTATGAAGGCCACTGTGCTCTTAGGAACCTTGAGTGCTGCAGAAATTCTTTTGTAATCTTGGCCAGATCTGTGTCTTGCTACAATTCTGTCTCTGAGCTACTTGGGCAGTTCCTTAGACCTCTTGATTCTCATGTGCTCTGACATGCACTGTTAGCTGTGACGTCTTATATAGACAGGTGTGTGCCTTTCCTAATCACACAGCTGGTCTCCAATGAAGTAGTAGAACGATCTCAAGGAGGATCAGAAGGAAATGAACAGCATGTGAGTTAAATATGAATACTGAATACTTATGACCATGTGATATTTCAGTTTTTCTTGTTTAATACATTTGCAAAAATATCTACATTTCTGTTTTCTTTTCTTTCAAGATGAGGTGCAGAGTGTACATTAATGAGCAAAAATATTAACTTTTTTGATCTTACCAAATGGCTGCAATGAAAGAAAGAGTGAAAAATGTAAAGGAGTCGGAATACTTTCCGTACTCACTGTATTTCTTTCTATAGGAGATTTGGAAATGGTGTGTTATACAATTACTAAATCCCCAAAACTCTTAAAATGACTTTTCTCCACTGGGAATAATTTAGACCAAACAACCACTATTTAAAATATATTTCTTTATATATAGGAGATTTGGAAACGGTGTGTTATACAATTACTGAACCCCCAAAACTGCAAAAATGAACTTTTCTCCACTCAGAATGAGTGCATAGAAGACGATGCATTATAAATTTATGTCACCCTAAATACAGCAAAAACTGAACTTTTGGGCACAGAGTATGAATTAGCAAATCCAAGCACTCTATATAATATATATCAATGTATATGAGAGTTAGGCGTTTTGTGAGTCTGCGAATGCCGCCAAATAACAGCTTCTGGGTGTGGGAAAGATGTCGCCTGCAATACCAAACTCCCTAACTATTGCTGTCTATGGAGAAGAAAATGCTATCTAACTAAGTCTTGATTCCCTAAGCTTGCTGCACACCCCTCTAACTAACTGCCTAACTAATCTAAATAGCAGCTTTCCTGTCTAAAATCGCTAATAAACAAATATTGTGCCTGTATGCAAGCAAGCAGACAGAGCGCAGTCTGTACAGTACACAAAGTGAGCTGAAAATGGCGTTCAGAACGCAATACAGTGAAATATATATATATATATATAGAAAGAAGAAAATGGAAAAAGACAGCACCACTATAAATTACAAATGTAGGGTGCAAGCAGAGATGTCCACGTCGCAGACAAAAATCAATAAAAAAAGGAAAATGCTGTCAAAAAACAAGATAGTGCTTTATTCCATGTCAGACATGGAATAAAGCACTATCTTGTTTTTTGACAAAATTTTCTGTGAGTGCAGCGGTTTTTTATATATATATATATATATATAATATATAATATATATATATAATATATATGTGTAATATATATATATATATATATATATATATATATATATATGTGTATATATATAACTTGATCATGTGATTTTAGCAGTCAATGAGAGCCCTGACATTGACAGCAGTCAATGAGAGCGATGACATTTTTGACACTTCTCTGTGCTCTGCACTGACTGGATGGCCGCCAACAGTGCAGAAAGGCGCTGAAAACTATCAAAATGGCATGTTGAACGTCATGTTGAACTCAAACATTTACTCGAACGAACAGTAAAATGTTCGGTTCGAGAAATCGTGATATTCGACTTGAACTTAACTTTTCTCGAACGGTTCGATCAACACTAGTTAGCAGGAGGACTCTGAATGGTCTATGGCTACACAACTACACATATATAAAACTACTATACATCATAGCTTCTATTCTAGTCACAGTAGATCTTCTGTGGAATTGGACCAGACAGACTAAACTTTGCTCTCCATGCCCATTAATTTGAATGAAGATACTACAGCTACAGAACGTTACCTCTTCATGACCATGTGTGGCATTTAACCTAGAAGAAATGGACAGTAAACCACCAGCTGGTGTAACCTCCCATCACGTCCTGCCAAAGTTCATCATAGAACATAGAAGAAATTGTTTCCTGATGTGTTTCCTGTTCACTTACCTAGTCTTACATAGTGTAGCTCTTAAGCTGTTATTTTTCATCATAATAAGTTATTCTAATGAATTGATGGAATTGTAAGAACATTTAGAAGTCCAACATAAAATATACAGTATTATCTGAATATATAAATCAAGTGCTTTATTTTACCAATGAGCTTTCCATCCCCAACACCTCCCTATTCTCTAGCATTTACTGCAAGATCTGATACTTAACAATCTCTGGGAGCATTTAACTTGGTCTTTGAACCAAATTTAATTTTACTATTGGGCAGAACAAAGCGAATAGACCACAAAAACATCAGAGGGGAAGTTTTGTTTTCAAAATAAACAGATACGTTCTATGATTTCATATTATTGTAGGAAGCAATAGGATGTTTTGGACAATTTAATAACAACTTCTTTTTCCCATGTACGTATAATTTTATTTATTCACTTCCAGAAGGTCTGCAGACCAATGACTTGTTTATCCAACATTTTCTATTTTAATCAGTGTTGTTCTTGGTCTGCTCTGACTCTATTATAGTTTAAGGTGTAGCTTCACCTTGGAAATTCTTCTTTTTGTAAATATACAAAGAATCACTTTTAGTTTGGTTTCACGCACAACGACTGATTTACTGGGTGCGTTTGTCTACACGGCAGTGTCAGGATTAAAGAATAGAACTGGTATTTTGTCGTCTTTTGAATGTTTTTTGGGGAAGGTTCTGTCCATGGTTTGCAAATCTGCCCGTCCGCCTCAACCATTAACATGCACATCTTCCGCTTGATAACCTGGCGGAAGACTGAGCATGTTCTATGTTTTTCGTGACGTCGGTGGTGTAAAAAAATCATCTGGCAGAAAATGCGTTCAGTGGGGACTGCTGAATAGATTTTCTATTTAAGTCTATGCAGATGGTCGACAGTCGTTTTTTTCAAACGGTTTTCAAATCTGAAAAACGTCTGAAACTCCGACCAAAAACCCTGCCATGTGGATAAGCTGATGCCAATAATTGCAATGTTTGGTGCATGAAGCTGCACCAGAAGCCACATTCCCTTTCCAACAAGCCATACCCTTTACCACAAAATTACACTATGCTATGTTATCAGGAGAGGCACAAAACGTGTCTTAAGGTATGTTATAGCCACAGTGCAAAAGCAAAAAGACGTAAACCATTTTCTGAGGCCAATAACTTTTTTAATTTTTTTTGTCTATGGACGAAAAAGTCTTTTTTTCATCACAATAATTTTTTACACAAACCTTCCAAAAGCCATAACTTTGTTTTTTTCTGTCTAAATAGTCATATGTGGACTTGTTTTTTGCAGGACAAGATGTAGTACTTACGATGTACTGGGAAATCCCCAAAAAATTGCAAAATGTGAAAAAAAACGCCATTTTTGCAGGGGTTTAATTTTTATGGAGTTCACTGCTGGGTATAATTGATATGTTATCTGTATTCTCTAGCTCAGTATGATTCTGGTGATATCAAACGTGTAGGGTTTTTGTAATGTTTTAGAACTTTTTAAAAAAATAAAAACATTCCTTATTTTTTGAATTTGTGCTGAAGTAGCACATTCTAAGACCAATAACTTTTTTTGTTTTTCTATCTATGGACTTCTGTAGGGGCTTGTTCCTGCGAGATGAAGTATAATTATTATTGGTACCATTTTGGGATACATGCAAATTATAGTTTACTTTTTATTTCAGTTTTTTTGGACACGTGAAATGACCCCCAAAAATTTGTTGGCTTAATTTTTAAGCCTGGTCCATACATCCTTACTAGTATTACGGTGTAAAATGTACATCAAATGTCGGTAAGGGTTGAGCATGATCATGAGCATGGTGCACACTGAACAGAGACAGAGTCAGGGGATGTCACAGGTCCCCTTTAACTTTGAAGTCCAAAGGGATACATTGAGCCTCATGTATCTGCTCCTCATCAATTTTTCCATAATGCCTTGTGGTATGCAAAAAGGCAATTTCAAATCTCCACACACCTATATGGTCTCTCCCCACGGAGAGATATTCCTCTTTCTGAGCCGCTCATTGCCTCCCACCCACCCAGCCAGTACACTCTTCTCTGCACTGATGAGGGTCAAAACCCCGAAACAGCTGTATGCAGATGAGTGATACTGGCTTGGCTAATATCCCTTTTGCTTTCTAAAGATTCAGTGAGTTGGAAGCAAATTGAGGATTTGTTACATCCAATAGAGGGCGCTTTAGCTTCTCAGCTCCTTTCCCATAATGCCTTGTGATACTCAATTAGTTAAAAATCAAACAGTATACTACAAAAACTGTTGGTGTAGCTGGACTTAACTCTGGGCCTTAGCATTAGTGGCAAGTTCCCTTTACCCCGAGTGATTTGTGGCTTTTGGAAGGATTACTATAGAATATTTGTGGTGCTCCACAGAATATTTACATAGAATTCTATTAAACCAATATGAGTTTGTTTTTCTCTGAACCTGCTTAGTATTCAGGAAAATCTGTCTAACTTGTGAAATTCAACCTTTTCCGAAACTAAATATACCTATATGTCTGCCGTTTCCTTTCCCAAGTTCCTTGAATTGTTTAATTCCTCTGTTATCATTCAGACAGATAGGCTTCCTTATTTTCTTTTTATTATTTTTATATTTTCCTCTATGGAAATGCTTTCATTTTCCTTTCTTCAGGTAAATGTATTAAAATGACTTGGATATTTTTATATTTTTACTCTGCGTGGTGTTAGAAAGAAAGTTAGCTCTATCATTAGGAGAAGACTGAAACCATAAATGAGATCTGATATTGCAATGGGGTTCAGGGACTCCAAGTTTCCCGTCTGGTGGAAACTGTCAGAAATCTCTGGACCTTCTGCTCCAGGTCCACCCATCAGCAGGTACTACTGAACGCCTACCTGAAACAGAGACATGAACAATGTCTCTCTGGGCAGTACTGGGCCTTGTAGTGCTTGTTACTCTCACTAAACTGCAGCACTAGTGGAATAAGCAATCACCCCCTGCCAGGTGTTTATTTGATTTTCTTTTCATTGTTGGCTCAATATGTTGCCACCTTTGCTGCTCAATTTTCTGGGTAAAAAAGAATGTATTTTGGGTGAATGTGAACACATAGAATATTACTTGTAACATTGCGCTGGTTTCAAATGGCCACAATATTGCAGAATTTAATAGTATTTTAAAAACCTCTTCAGTAGTATTAAAGGGGTTGTCTCACTACAAAGATCGCTTTTTATGTGAAAGATCTTGCAAAAACAAGTCACTTTGCAATATATGACCATTAATAGTGCTGTCTCCTAGTTTATATTTGTCAGAACAAACATCCAACACCCCCTGCTGGTTAGTACAAAAGGGTTCTTATAAATGTGGGCATTCATGCTGTATAGCATGCAATTATATGCACGTTACTAAAACTTTTTCATCTGCAGTGAGTAACAATATATTTAATATCACCTCATATTTTAATTGCAACACAAAGTTTGTAATATATATGATAACATGTACTCAATGCAATGTTCAATATGTAGGCAGTATGTCTACCACATTAAAGATCCGCATCCGACAACATTTGTCAGATATACGCAAACCTTTGACAACAGGTATTTCAATGGCTTCTAAACATTTCATAGAAATACATGATGGTGATACATCAGGATTAATTTTTTCAGGCATTGAAAGGGTGTTTAGACCCATGAGGGGAGGCGACCATCGTAAAAAATTATTGAACCGGGAAACATGGTGGATTTACCAATTAAGATCACGTTACCCTGAGGGTCTAAACAGGAGACATGATGTATATTATCAATATTAAGGTACAAGGTTTACTGCTATGATCTGGTGTTTTTACTGGGGCTAAGCCCCTGTTGCTTCCTGTCCCTCTTACCCGACACTCGTGTATAAAATGGAGATGTCGACTGTGTATAACATGCTATGATTAAGGAAACTTCTTCCAAAACGCGTTAGCGTCATGTGCAGTATTCTTGAAATTATTATTGCACGCTTTTATGTGAAACAAGAAATAAAGAGTGTTTTTACAATTAACACCTGCCTGGATTCAAGCTGGAAACAACTTCCCTATTTGGATTACGAGATATCTTCTGATCTGTCCGTGCTGTCTCCATATACATTATGGATGTATATGTTTTATCCCCTCTTGTATGGGCTGCATCAGCTCCTCAGGTCACTATAGCTACAGATCTGTTTGATTTATCCTGATAGGATGCCAGCACTGGTTGCTATAGCCACAGACCTGGCTTTTACTGCAGCCTAGTAGAAACCAGTAAACACGCCCCTGAATTCAAAATGAAACCAAGAAAATAGGACTGAGGTAAGATGAATCAATGTAGTGAGACAACCCCTTTAATCTATTATTGTCATGGATAAGTAGTGGATCTTCTTTGTCAGTCACAAGCTTGGTGTAGAACCCCGCAGAAAGGCAGATTCTCAGGAGTCCCCTTGTCTTCAACCAATAACCCCTTATACAAGGGATCTGGACTTTACTGCCAGGAATTCCCAGGTCGCTACCCCTGATGTGATCACTCCTGGTGATGACTGACAGGAGGGACAGTTGGAGACATTGTCACATCACAAGCAGATGGTCAGCGCAGGCAGCGGACTAAGAGAAAGTCAGAAACAAGCCAAAGGTCAATACCAGGAAATTTTACACAGAATCATTCTTGAATCACCACTAAGCATACCAACAAACTGGCAACGATGGAAGAAATAGGTGCCCTCTAGAATGATGAAACAACATGTAACTTGTCCTGGGAAATCTGGGTGTGCACACTGGCCCTTTAAGGAGAACGCATGCGTGCACCTTAGGGGAGGACCTGTAGAGAACTACCCATGGACTTCAGATCTGCCGCACTGCCCAGAATGGCACAAAGGTAAAAGAGCGCCCCCAAGTGATGGGCTGCAGCTCATAACACCTGTATGGCACAGGGTGGACCTTTTGTTGTGGTTACCTTTAAAAGGGTGTTCTCATCATACTATTTCACAGATCCTGCTCTTCACAGCCAGCTTCAGGCTCACACTTCAGGCTGTAGGTGGTTATACATCATTGAGTGATGTAACTATCCTATGAGGGCTGCTAGAAAAGAGAGAGAAGGTTGGTAAACAAGCAGGAGATAGGAACTGCTCTAGCTCTGAAATAAAGCAATTCAGAACAGCAATGTATTTGGTATTAATCTTACTTTTGCCTACATGTGCAAAGCTCATCAATGTGATGGCAATCTCCCTTTATCTGAATACTTTTACCAAGGCAGAGGCTTGTTGGCATGCCTACTAGCACTCAGCACCCAATGCGTAGTTCCCACCAGTTATCTCTAGCTACAGGTTGCATACAGTATATCCAGTGGCTTTTCTTACATTTTGTTACTGCTTTCATCTTCTTTTTGATCACTTTATTACTTTCCTTGTTTCTTTATGTAACATTTTACTGTATAATAGTAGAAGATGTTTCGGATACAGGCACAATAACATAAATCTATAAATAATTGTTTCAATAATTTCTATGATGGAAAATCAGTTCCATTCATCTGAACAGTAAGCACATGAACTTCTGCAACAAATCAGCAGCACATGAATATACCCTTAGTAGTCCCATATGGTCTCTTCATTATAGTAGTTTTCAGTTCAGAGGTCACCCCTAGGTTCTGTGCAAATAGGATAGCTGCCTTCCTATAACATAACTGGGAAATTTTTTTTCTTGGATGTGGCTTTTAACCCCTTCATATTTTGTATGGAGCCTAATTCCTGCCCATTAATCTTTTTTACAGAGTGGCAGAAATAAATCAGCATAGGTGTCCTGTACCAAGTGCAGTGGGGTTTGGATATCTAATGATAGCTGGGTTATTGTTCCAATAGCCTGGATTAAACAAAGCTCCAATCACTAACATTTAACCTTTTAGATGCCATGGTCAATAGCTACTGGGCATTTAAGTGGTTTCAGAGGGAGGGGATTCCATCTGTCATCCCATGGACACCACAAGAATGACGTGCTAATGTGTGCTCTTGGCCAGGATCCTAATGAAAGCTGACGAGCCTGCCTTCAGTGTATGTCATCATTTATGTCTCAATTCTGGGAGATTGTAGCCCTGTCCCTTGAAACACCCCCGTTTAGTTTGGGAATGCCTCTGATCCACCCAGGAAGCTCATTTTTGGGGCACGGTTTTCACCATTCTCGGGAATTTCTTAGAAAAAAACAGTGAGTTGGCAAGTATGGCTTAATAGGATGTCTGTCACTTTTAGACTGACAAGAATAATCCACTGCATTAAATAAGTAGAGCAATATATTAGATAAGCAATCAAATGATCATATGCCCAAGTCCCCTAGTAAGGAAGTGAAAAAAGCTAACAGAAAATGCATCTCTATTCAGAAAAAAAATAAGTAAAAACATTACGCATCTGTAGTGACTTGGACCATAAAATTATCATAGCATTTATCCTGGACAGTAAATGCAGAAAATGTAAAAAAAAACTAATAAAATTGCATTTTTTTCTGCTTATAGGCTTCAGAAAAATGGGACAGAAAACACTGAGAAAGTCAACTGAACCACTTAAAGGTATTTTGCCATGAAGTAAAATTGATGTGAGAAGCGTGCAAATTGAATAATAAACATTTTCCCCATTCATCATTATTTAAAATTCTGGACCTTTTTGTTTTAGCTGCTCCTTTAGTGATCCGTTGTTTACAGCTCGACTCTAGGGGATGCGACCAGGGCTGAGAGCTTCTCACTCCTGGTCGCACATGCTCAGACATCACTTCTCCTCTCAGGCAGCTACTGAGTGTTCAAACCCCAGGTGCTGTCATTCTGCTCCTGTCCTCTGTACTCCTTAGTAATTAGTAAAACAGTGCAAATAAATTTAAAAAAAAACCCTCAATGAGGTCTGTGCATTGATAAAGAGAAAGAAAATACACAGGTTTGGTTCCTGCAGGGATTTGAACCTAGGATCCTTGTGCTGTAAGGCAAAAACTTCACCATTGTAGCTACTTACAGCTCTATACATAAACAGATCTTTCTTTGACTAGAGAGAGGAAAGGCCTGGTGATGTCATCCTGCTGGGTCACATGATATGCAGTTCAAACAAATCCCCCTCCCCCTTCTGAGCACACAGAGCTGAAGAGCTGGATGCAGGAGGTATTAAATGAGGTAGTGGCAAAACCCCCTCCAACCTCCTCTCTTGACTCTCTGGGCTGACAGACACTGTGCCCATGTCGGGCTGATGAATGTGTTTGCTGGCCTGTGTCCTGCAATGGCCCATTGGCACCCATCTCACACTTGACCTAGACTTGACAATACTGATTTTCCTAGGTTGGTGTCCATAGAAGGACTATCATTAGATATCCAAACTCCTGCATTATCTGGTTATAATACAATGAAATAACCAGCACTTGCTTTTACCCATGTTTTTAATGACACCAGCCTCCCAGTATTAATAGCCACTGGGGCACTGCTCTACCAACCTGGTAGCAAACCTATAATGAAGTCATGACTGCTAAGCCAGAGCTCTATAACTATAAGCAGAGTTTTTTTTAAAATTATTATTATTATTATTATTATTATTCAGATGCATTATACTGCAAACTAAACACTATATCCAAATTAAGACTATTCTTTTGTTTTGATTCTGCAGTTCCTATGAAGACCTATGTTTGTCCATGGTAATAGACAAGCTCGGACTGGCCCACAGGAGAGCAGGGAAACCCTCTGTGGACCCCTGGGCATGGCAGGCCTGGAGCTTCTTTTAAGTGCAAAAGACAGAGTGCAAGAGTCATGTGCAGTAGGTGTAGGGTGGGCCCCAATAATCAGCATTGCTAGTGGGTTCCAAGAATCTATTGCACTGTTGGGCCCCGGTCCGACAATTAGTCAGATCCTGCAGTTATACTTCCTTTCATCTATTACTTACTTCTTGTAACATAGCACTGGTATGTTAGGCCATGGGCACATTTGCATTTTTGTAAAAATTTTTCCGTTCCGTCGTTGGAACAGAAAACCGAAAATAATGCTGTGCCGCATCCATTACTCAATGGAAACCAAAAACGTTCAATGGACCCTGTCAACTATATTGAGGTCTGCCCGGTTTCTGTCATGGTGTCATTTAACAGAAAAAATAGAACATGATCTCTTCCAGGGGCGTAACTAGAGAAGCTTGGGCCCCATAACAAACTTTTTGATGGGTCACACTCGCCTCCTTGTTAGCCTCCCCGACCACGAACATTTACCAGGAGTTGCAGTTACTAGATAATACAAGGGGCAAATACCTCACCATATATATCACCATCATGCTGCTACCATAGCAATCTCACTATACCATGACCAACATTGCCAATAACGCTACTACATAAGGAGCTGATTATACCGCCAGAACACGACCACAAATTACCACCACAAAGTGACTGAATAATACCCCTACACTATTACTGATCAGTCTACAAAGACCAATAGTACCGCCATATAGTGACCGTATAGTGGTAGGTATCAGTGTGCACAGGTTCTGCAGACTATATATTACTACCATACAGTGACCATATTGTGGTAGACACCAGTGTACACAGGTGCCCTACAGAATGTACTGTATATTACTCCCATACAGTGACCATATAGTGGTAGACACCAGTGTTCACAGGCTATACATTGGTATGTTCACTGCCAGCGGGCGCAGGAGCAGAACTACTGGGGCAGCAGACGTGTCAGCAACTGCCCCGGTGCCCGGGCCCCCTAAGAGCCCAGGCCCCGTGGCAACTGCTACGTCTGCTAACCCGGGAGTTACGCCCCTGATCTCTTCTGTCATTTGTGAAGGAATCTGTGACAGAGGCTCCTAACAAAAAGGAAAATTTGGCTGTAG
The DNA here is from genome assembly GCA_025379985.1 of Phyllomedusa bahiana. NCBI lineage: Eukaryota > Metazoa > Chordata > Amphibia > Anura > Hylidae > Phyllomedusa > Phyllomedusa bahiana. Next base: position 22,014 of record JAODAL010024885.1, on the reverse strand, counting down.
TGCAATGGAAATCAGCTGCAGTATCATAATACACAGAAGTTAGAGGTACATAGATCTGCATTGGAGCTGAAGACACAAAATGACCCTTTGCAAAGCTGCTTACATTTTCATTTTGGTCTTGAATCATTGATCTAAATAACATAACACAGTCTGACTATATCAATGTGCATCAAGAGGATGAAAAGTGGAAGAACAAACCCGACTATAGGGTAGAGGAGAGACAATGCATTCATATGACCAAAGTAAAAATCTCTTAAAGGAATTTAATTAAGTATTCTGTGACAAAAATTGCGCAGTTTGGCAGTGTTACATACAGGCTATTAATAAACAGACATCATTTTATTTTAATTGTAGCAAATATGAAATGGCTTTGTCCTTGTTCCTCTTGTGGGCTGTGTATTCTCGGGTGCCAGAGAAGCAGAAAATCAAGGGTTTCTGTACAGTGCTCAGAGAAAATGCTCGCTAAGCTTCTTTGAAACAGCAACTTACTGGAAAATACTGAAATATCTAACATATGAGAAAGAGTCCTCTGAGAAATTATGTAAAAGCTGGACTAGAACTGAGGAAGATCAAAGGGAAATGCACGGACAAATTGTGTTTAGGGGAATATTTCTTAACGAATTCACATTTAGGCTGCGGACTCTTGTATCATACAAAGCATGTCAGACGTTACTGTTTGTTTTCACCAAATTCTTTCTTCTCCATCGCTGATTATTATTTCCTATGGGACGGATACGCGTATTATAATATCAATAAATAAAAAACCGTTATAGGATGTAAACCTGACAAGCTCTTGTAAAGGCCAAGGATCTCCTGCAGCTACATACTGATGGCTGACTCTTCTCTCATGTCTTTACATGTTACACGTACAAAGAGCTTCGTTATTTGAGTTAGTTTGAGATCACAAGCCGGGTCAGAGTATCCCACCAGCAGGGGACTAGCTATAGGAGGTGCAGTGGTAGCAGAGGCACCTGGGTCCTGGTGCCCCAAGGCTGCTCTTCCACCAGTATTATTAATGACATGTGGGGTGGGGGGCACTGTTACTGATTCTGCATTGGGGTCCAGGCTGTTGTATAATATTGGGAGCACAGAGAAAGCCATACTTACTGTCATAGAGACAGGTCTAAAATTCATTCCCAGCAGTGTTCATGAGGGGAGTGCTCGCCTAGTACTGGAACACGGGGCTTTTTTTTGCCTCCTCTGGAAGGGTTTTTTTTAAAACCGCTGCTACCTAAAAAAGGCTTTTACTCGGGGAATTTTAGTAAAAACCAAAAATTTCTTAATTTTTTAAAAATTTTTACCCCAAAATTTTTATTGGGGGGTACCCCAAAACCACTTTTCCCCCAGAAGGGTAAGCCCCCAAAAGTCTGGGAAACCACGAAACCCACCAATAAATCGGCCCAGAATGCCCCCAAAACCCCAAACGCCCACAGATCACCTGGAACCGCCTATTTTAAAACCCCCCTTTTTTTATTTTTGTTTCCTTTTAAACCTCGGCGGGCACAATCATTTTTTATGCAGGCCGGGTTTCGGGGGGCTCGAAAATTAATTAGGGCCCTTGACAGAGGTTGTGGTTTAAGTTTTTTTGTCCAAAACACAAATTTTTAACCTTTTTACAGCTGGGTATGGATCCTCGGCCCACTGCAAGCATGATATTAACCCCAGGGAATCTAAGTAGCCCCCCGGTTCCCCACCAGACCCCCCCGCCCCCCCAAAGGGGGATTGCTTGCGCAGGGCGGACATCACGAGGTACAGAATCTAGCCCCAAGAATCGTATCGTGGCAGGAGTAAGTTCAGGGGGGGGGCGGCAATGGTACGTGGTCGTGGACGGGGCGGAAGGTCAGGGGAAAGGGGGCAGATTCGGAGTCGGGAAATTACAAGAGGTCTGGTAAAAGTTAAACGAGAATTACTTTTGGAAGCTTTCTCAAGGCTCGGGGGAATATAGATCCACAAGGAATGATTTCGGAGGGTCCTTAAATAGGGGAACGCCCCCTAAAAACCAAATTTTTTTGGACGCTGGCCCTTTAAATTTACGAGAACGCGCGCCGTGCCCAGGGGGCGGGCACGGCGGCCCTGGCCCCGGAGGGGCGGACCCGGGCCCGCCCAGGGGGACCCGGGCCCCGGGGGGCGCCTGGGGGGTCCCGGGGGCCCCCCCGGCCAAAAACCACGAACCCTCCCCCCCCCCCCCTTAGGGGCTCCCCCTCTTTTTTGGCGAAGAAACTTAGGGACAGATCTTTGATTCAATGTTTGGACTTCCGGTTCCCAGGACCTCCCCTTGGGGGGCCGAAGCCTCCAGTCACAAAAAGAAACGCTTCCCCCGAGGCTTCATGTCTAAAAATTTCTTTATTTCAAAAACATCAGGGACTCAGGCCCCGGAGAGGGGGGCACCCGCCCCTCGGGGAGAACCGGTAAAGACCAAGGCTTTAGGAGGGAGACGTGAAAGCTTAGGAACCCAAAAAGGGGAAGGCAGAGCTTGAAAGAAAACCGATTTAGTTGCCGAAGTACTCTGAAGGCCCCAGAAACCGGGGACCCAATTTATAGCTGGGGACCTTGAGGGCAAAAAATTGGCGAAGCCACACTTATCCCCGGGGGAGGAACTTGGGGGAAGGTCTTCTCCTCTGTCACTTGGGACTTAAAGGGGGGCAAACCTGAGTAAAGCGTGGGGTCCCCCCCCAAATGACCCCTATCCCAAACCCTTTTTGTCCAGGCAGGAACCTGGGAGGCTGGGGGCCAAGGGGAGGGGAGGGGGGGGGGTGAGAACCCGGAACCAGGCCCAGGGGAAGCAGTTCGGACCATCTCCGGGGCGCCCGACACAAAGACCCGTAAACCCCCCCCAAGATCTTTTTAAAACTCTCCCCAAAACCTCCCATTGGTCTGGGTGATATGCAGATAAAATCTAGCTTGTTTTGCAACGGAAAAAGGGGCTCCCCAAAATTTTGAGAAAAATTTGGACGCCACGATGGGAGACAATGGGGGAGGTAAACCATGCGGCAAAAATATGATGGAAAAAATGGCCCGCCAATTGGGGAGCAGAAGGGAGACCCGGGGAGGGGCACAAAGGGGACATCTTTGAAAATGGGTCAGTGACCACCCAGATGACCGAGTTCCCCGAGGAAGGGGGAAGGCCCCGTGAAGTCCATGCCTATGTGGTCCATGGAGCCCCGGAACAGGCAGAGGGACTAGGAGGCCGTGGGCCATGTTTGTGGGGGCCTTTTTTTTCGGCACATGTGGTACAGGGAGAACAAATCCTTGACATCTTGGGGCGAGTTGGGCCCCAGTAGTGTCGCGGAAGGGGTAGGGTTTTCGATCCCGGGGGCCCCAGAAGAGAACTATTCCCCCCCCCCAGAAAATTCCTCCTGATTCGGGACACACTAGGTTTTTTGCCCGGGGAGGGGCACACGGGGATCCACAGGGGGCCCCTGGACCAGCCGTTTTAGGGGCAATATTGCTGCGACCAGGGTTTCCTCCCCGGGGAATGCGAAGCCGGGAGAGGGCTCGCCTTTACATTTTTCTGGGGGGGGGGGGGGGGTGGAATGGGGTCTTAAAATCAACGGGAAAAAGGGCCCCGGGCCCCCAATTTTTTGGGCCTGGCCCTCGGAAATGATGAAAACATGGGTTTTGAAGACGTCAAAAAGGATGTCGAGCTCCCTCCAACAGATGACGCCACTCTTCCAGGGGCCCAAATTTTTTGGCCAACGCTCCCCCCTCCAATGCATAATTCGTTCGCCAAAGAAGGTCTTCGAAAAAAAGCCGCATGTGACGGGCTTTCCCTTGGGGGCCCCTTTTGGGCAGGGCCCCCCTGCCCCACAAAGGCATCTACCTCAAGGCGAAGGTTTTCGGGGTCCGGGCAACCAAAATAGGTGCAGAGGAAAGCTGCTTCAGTCGGGAGAATGCTTCCTCGGCAGGGAAGGCCAAATTTCGATTAGCGTTCTTTTGGGAAGCCAAAATGGGAGCCACCAGCGTAAAAAAGTGGGGGAAAAAAATGCCGGTATAGTTCGAATCCAGGAAGGTTGAATCGCCCGAACCAACAGGTTTGGGCCACGCGGATCCGAGAGTTTAGCTGGGTCCCTTGTAGACCTTGAACAAGACTATGTCCCCGGAAAAAAAGGCTGGGCCCGGTGGAAGCGGCACTTCTCCAAAATTGGCATACAGTCGATTCCCCCCGGAGGCGTCGCAGGACCTGGGGCTTGTATCTGATGGTCCCGTAGTCTGGAGAAAAAAAAACAAAATTCGTCCAGGATACAATGCCAGGTGTACAGCAAGTCCCGTAAAAACGTCATTGACGAACCCTGAAATACGGCGGGGCGTTGCTTTAGCCCAAGGGCATCAGGAATACTCGAAATGCCCGTCCCGGGTTGAACGCCTTTTCCCCCATTCTTTCCCCCCCTCGAATTCTAAAGAGGTTTTAGGCCCCCTCGTAACTAATTTAGTGAACCCCCTTGCCCCAAACCGGAGGGGGGTTCCAAGAGCTCAGATATAAAGGGGTAGGGGGTTACGATTCTAAACTTTGATTTTGGGTTTTACCCCTTTCGTAATCGATGCACGGGTGGAGAAACCGTTTTTTTTTTCGGGAAACGAAGAAGAAGCCGGCCCCGGCGGGCGGGGAAGACTTGCGTTGACATTTTTTTTGACAAATTCTCCGTAATGGGCGGGACATGGGCCGGGGCCCAGGCACAGAGAGGGGATAAAACCCAACCCCAGGGGGAAAACTGGTTCGGGGGAGAAAACCCAAATAGGGGGGGCAAAACGGCCGATGGGGGGGAAACCCTTCTCACCTGTTTTTTCTCCGAGAATCCCATCAAAAAAAATCCTTTTGGGGTATTACTCCGCGGGAAAGAAAACCCGTAGAAACTTGAAACAAAAACTATGGGGGGAGAATGGACACCGGCGTGGTGCCCCAAACAGAGATCCTGGCACTCCCCAAACCCCCCAAAATGGGATTTTCGCCTGTCCCCCAATCAAGCGTAGGGGCTTGCCTTTTGCAGCCAGGGTTCCCCCCAAACAGGACCCGCCAAGAAGCGCAGGCAGGCCCGGGAAAGGGGAATCTTTTTCTTTTGTTTAAGGCCCCCTAAAAGGGAGGGTCAGGGGCCTGGTGTAAACGGAAGGGGTCGCTGAAAACCCCCCCCACGGGAGGGAAAAGAGATAAGAAAACCGGCTTTTCCAGGGGGATCACCGCCAAGGATAGCGAGACACCAGGGAGGCATAAAAATTTCCCCGGGGGGGAGCCGAAGCCCCAAAAAGGGCAGAGACCCCAAGAGATAGGCCCGCATCCCTTTGTTCCCCCTCCACTGGCAAAAACGTGGGTTGGGGGAGGAGGACTGAGATCTAGGGGACCCCTCCCCTCCCGGTTTTCCTAGGTGCGAGCGTTTCCCGACCGTTTGGGGACGCGCGGCCCAACTCCAACCCCGGAAATGGTCCGGTGGCGCACTAGGGGCAGGGGTTTCTCCACCCCTGCACGGGAAAATTTTCTAAAATCCAAAATGTCCCGGGGGGGTCCACCTCCCTGGGTTCCTCAGGGGAAACAACGAGGGGGAGGCAGCGGAGATCTCCTAAAACACTGGGGGCCAGCCTGGGTAAACGGGGGGGATTGTGCCAAGTCCCCTCCTAAAGGACCATCTGCATCTCTAAAAAAAAAACGCACGTCTAGCGAGTGGCTAGAGGGATGAGTTCCCCTTCAGCGATTTTTGGGAGATCTCTAGCTGAAAGGGGCGCCCTTTTTACTCTGTTTGACAGACCCTTTTTTTAAAATTTCGCAGAGAGAGCATCTTTCCCCGAAGTCGGAGGCTAGGGGGCGAAAATCGAACCCAAAATCCCCTACGGAGGAGTCCACTGGGGGGTGGGTTTTAGTACCCCGCCCTCCGCGAAGATGCACGTAAAGGCTCCTCGAAAACCGGGCCCCGGAAATTTCCTGAGGGAAAAGGCCTGTAGGTCGCGGTCACGGGGTTCTTTCCCCTTTCCCAAAGAGGGGTCACCCGGGCCCCGGGGGCCCCTTCCCGGTTTAGCAGGCTCACCACAAAAGCCACCTTCAAACCTTTAAAGGGGAAAACCCTGGCCCGGCCATCAGCTCCCCCCTTTCATGGAGAAACTCCCTAAATTAAAAACCTCTACAGGGTTTCGAGCCCCGTCGAATTTTGGAAGGAAGGGGGAAAAGGGGGCGAATTTTTCGGGCCCACATTTGCCAGCAAGAGGGGCCCGGGGTTGGTAGAAGTCCCCCGGGCGAAGGGAGGCGGGTTTTGCGCTGCTGGGAGGCCAGGGTTGACGCTTCATGGGGGACAGCTGCCCCGGTTGCTGAGCTTTTTTGCGCGAACCCCCCCTGCGCGATTTGTTGGGCGAAAATCGTCGTAAAAATCCGCGAGGGCTTGGCGGAGGGCCACCTTGGGCGGGACCCCATGGGGGGTCTAACTGTAACGGCGGGGGTAGGGGAAACCCCTCTGGACCACCGAAACGTTTATAGTTAACCCCAAACCCCAGGAAGGAATCAAAAGTACCCCCCGGTTTTAAACCAACCCCGCCGCAAAGGGGGAGGGATTTTGCTGGGGCGTGGGGCCCTACCAGGCCCCGCCCCCCCTGACCGTGACTTCCTTGCGATGGGGGCCCCGGGGGGCAGCGAGGTACAAAAATGTAGTCCAAAAAAATCGTAGTGGGAGAGAGGGGGGAAAGGTCAGGGGGCACAATGGACCCCTGGGCCCCGTGGCGGGCGGGGAAGGCAGGGCAGGCGGCAGGGGTTTTCGGAGTCAGGAAAATAGCAAGAGGTTTTGGGTACAGGGTTAAGGGCGAGAATAATTTTAGGGAACGTTTTTCCACAAGGCTGGGGGCAACATAATCCAGAAAGGGAGGAAGTTTCGGGGGCGGACCCTTAAAAAAGGGGGAAGCCCCCCCGGCAATTAGGGAAACGCTGGTTTTTTAAAATTTTAAACGAGAACGCCCCCGCCCCTAGGGGGGGGGCACGGGGCCCCTTTGGCAGCAGGGGACGCAAACAGGACAGGAACGGACCAGGTGGACCCCCCCGGAAAGGAGCGGACCCCCGGTCGCCCCCGCGCCCACGGCGGCCCCCCGAGCCCGGCGGGGGCCCCCGGGGGGTGGCGGCCACGGTGTCCCCCCCGGGGGCCCCCCGAGGAGTGGGACAACCCTACTTCCCTAGATTAAAACTTTTTTAAGATGATCGGGGATGTAAATTTTGGAAAGCAAGGTGTCATTTAATCTTGTTTTGGGCAACTAGGTATCCCTTTGTACCCCGCATAGGAACATTTGGGGACTTTCCCCAAATTTAAGGCGTAAGCCAGCATGGTGCACCACAAAAAAAAACCCAATTTTTGGCCCGGGGCACCTTATCAAATTGTCCCAAATCTAGTACTAAGCGGGCCACCCCCCTCATGGCAGTAGGTGGGGTGGGGTGGCCCATTTACTGTATTTAGTGTTTTGAATTGCTCATTCTCTGCTGTAAAAATAGGGCGGGTTTTTTTTAGTATTTTCCCTCATGAATAGTAGGTATGTGAGTTGTCATTTACCAGTGTTTTGAACTTGTTCTTTCCCCCCCCGGGTATAATACTTTTGGTTTTCCAAGCGGGAAGGGTGTTAAAAATGAAAGTACTAGGCCAAAAACCTCCTGCCCAGGGAATAGAAAGGTGGGGGAAAGCGGCTGTTTATCAATAATTTGCACCTTCAAAAACCCCTCCCATGTGGAAAAAGGGGTTTATTTTTGCCCTCAACTTAAAATTTAATTTTTCCTTTCTTTCCTAGGGGTTTTTAAAAAGGGGTTTTTTGCACGATGTAATTTTGAGGGGGTCCTCCAAAATGGGTTTTTAAATCAATTTTTCCTAAATATATGTGTTTAAAAAATTGCAGCCGGGAAGGGGCTACAGACTGCCTTACTTGCCCTTAGTTCCTATTTTACTTGCTTTAGTTACGCCCCGGGGCGAGGGGACGGGAAAGCTGCTGGCCGGGCTTGCGCGGGAGCACACTTTTATCTGATGAGGGGAAAGCTAAAAAAAGCTTTCAAGGCCCGGGGAAGAATATTTTTGTTTTTTGTTTTACGGGAATCCACTAGTTGTTATGTGATTTCTGAGTGATTCCTGCTTTAATCTTATGACAGGGAACATGAAGGAGCTTTGAAGGGGGATTTTGGGGGAAAGCTGTTTTTTTTTGGGTTTTACGGGGATCCACTAGTTGTAGTTTGATTATTTGAGTGAACATTTCCCCACGTTTCCCTTATGCTTTGGCTCTGGGGCCCCTGGCTGTGCTCTCTTCAGTTCAGCATTGGTAACGGTGGGTGGGGGAAACCCTTGGACCCCCGCAAGCGATGATAGCTAAACCCCCCGGGGGAAAGGGGAATCAAAGTAGCCCCCGGTTTTAAACCAAGCCCGCCGCAAAGCGGGATGGATTTGGGCTGGGGCGTGAGGCTACCGGTCGCCCCCCCTGACTGATTTGCTTGCAATGGCGGCCGAGGTCCCGGGCGGGGTACAAAAAGTTTAGTCCGAGGATCGTAGTCGGGGGGCAGGAAAGAAGGTCAGGCAGGCGGAAATGGTTTTGGTCTGGAAAAGGCAGAAGGTCGGGGCAGGCAGCAGAGGTTCGGAGTGGAAAAAAAAACCCAAGAGGTCTGGTAAAAGGTTTAGGGCGAGAATACATTTTGGGAAAGTTTAGCAAAGGAAACGGGGGCAACATAGATCCAGCAAGGGGTGAATGGGGGAAACGTGACCTTAAGTTGGGGGAAGGCCTGGAAATTTAAAGCCAATTATGGGGGTGCTGGCCCAAAAAAATCCCGGAAGGGCCCCGGCGCCCCGCCTTGGGAAGGGGCCCCACGCCCCCCTCGGCCGGCAGGGGCGCGGAGGGCACAGGAGCAAAAGGTCAGGTGAGCCCCCCGGCGGGCGCAAAAACCCCCGGGTCCCGCGGCCAGCGGCGGCACCTGCCCGGGGTGGGCGCCCGGGGGGGGGGCCCACGGGGGGCCCCCCGGGGCCCCGGGCCGGGGAAACGGAGGGGGGCCCGGGGACAGAAAACCCCCCCTCTTGGGTCCCCCCTTTTTTTTGGGCGGGGAAAACAAGGAAAAAGGTTTGGGGTTCAGGATTTTTGGGATTTCCTTTTTCCCCGGGGAACCTCTCTTGGGGGCCCGAACCCCTCCAATCACAAGAAAAAACCCGCTTACCCCTGACGACTTCAGCCCTAGATGCCTTCACTTAAAAGGGGGGCATCCGGGGGATTCAAACCCACAGGAGACGGACCCGCGTCCTCTGGGGAACCGGGTTTTTCAGGACCAGGGCTTTAGGAGGGAGACATGAAAAGCGTTGGGAAACCCCGGAAAGAGATGGAGGGGGCAGAGTTTATAGGACCCCCGGGCCCCAGTTGTCGCAGAATTTTTAAAGGGTCCCAGAAACCGGGAAACCCAATTTATAGCGGGGGGTTTTTTGAGGCTTGTATTTAGAAAAGAGCCACACTTTATCCCCGGGGGGGAAAACGTTTGGGGAAGTCTTCCCTCTTGTCACCCTGGGTTTTCCCTTTAGGGGCTAAAAGCCGGGAAAGTAAGGTTTTGTGGGGCCCTTCCCCAAATGACCCTGTATCCTAAACCCTGGTTGTCCACGGGGGGGGGAACCTGGGGGGTGCAAGCCAGGGGGGGGGGAAGGGCCTTTGGGCCCCCGGCCTTTCGACCCCCAGGAAAGGAAAAAGGCCAGTTGAGCCCGGAGTCCCGATGATTATATAAAAATTTCCGGCCCCAAAGGGCGCAATTCGGACCAGTTGCCCCGGGCCATCCTGTCATCCGATATTTCCCCCCAAGATCGGGTTTAAACCCCTCTCCCCCTGCCCTTTTGTATGGGAATGTTTAGCAAAAGGAGAAATCAGCTTGTTTTTGCAACCAAAAAACCACGGGCACGCCAAAATTTAGGGGACCAAATTGGAGGGACCTCAGTGTAGACGATGTGGGAGGGTTAGACCAGCGAAGAAAGATTTTGAGGGGAAGAAGTACCCTCCCTTTTGGGGGAGCAAAAGGGGAAAGACCGGGAAAGCGGCAAAAAAGGGTGGGACTTTTTTAGAAAATCGGTAAATGACCATCCAGAGGGGACCGGTTTCCCGAAAAAGGGGAAGGTCCGGGGAAAAGTCCTGGCCTAGGGTGTGCCCCAGGGGAGACTCGGGGAACGGGGAAAGGGGGCTAAGAAAAACCGGGGCCTATGGCGGGGGGACCTTTTTTTTGGGGGGGCCACATGGGGTTGCAGGAAAAAAAACGAAGTCCTTGACTTTCTTGGAGAAAGGGTTTGGGCCCACCATTTAGTGCCGGGAGATGGGGGACGTAGGTTTCCCGTCGGGGGGGGGCCGGGCCAAAAAAGAGAGCTATGCCCCCAACCCAGAATCCTCCCCTAAAGCGGGGACGAACTTTTGGTTCTCCCCCGGAGGAACTTCCGGGGGGGCCACAGGACCACAAAATTTAGCCGTTTCCGGAATTATTGCTGTGAAAATGGTTCCCCCTGGTAAATTGTCGACGCCAAGGAGGGGCGCCCGGGCCTTGTTTATTCTTCTCGGCTGGTGGGAAAGTTTTAATTTGAAATCAAAGCTTTAGAAGAACAGAGACCCCGGGCCCTGGCGAGGATTAAAAAGCTGAGCGTCGGAGGTATTGGAGATTTTTATGGTCTGGGGAAGACGTAAAAAGGGGTTTCCCGGCTCCCCCCAAAAACAGATGTCGCCCCCTTCCGGGGGGCCTTTTTTAGGGCCCCAACATTTTCCCGGTCTCCAATGGGAAATTACGTTCTGCGAGGAGAAGGTTTGAAAAAAAAAAAATTGTGAGGGTTTTTGCCTTCGGGGCCCCTTTTCTGGGTCGGGACCCCCGGTTTCCCAAGGAAGAGGCACCCCACCCTAGGCTGAAGGGTCTTTCGGATCAGGCCGGCCCCAAAAATGGGTCCTGGGGAAAATACGTCTTCAGACTGGAAAAAATGCTTTTTCCGGCCAAAGGAGGCCAGCATCTGGGTTAGATTCTTAAGGGGTGAACCCACATGGGAGCCACCAGCGTAGAGAAGGGGGGGGAATGAACTGCCGGTATTTGGGTTTGGCAAATTCCTGGGAAAAAAACCCGTTGAATCGCCGGGAGACCGACGGGTCGGGGCCATGTGGATCGCGGAAGTTTAGCGGGGGTCCATTGCGGGACCTCGATCGGAAAACTATGTCCCCAAAGGGAAAAGGGAAAGGTCCCCCCCGGGTTTTGGGGAACCCGGGACCTTCCCCCAGTTTGGGCCCATAAAAGGTTTTTTTCCCCCGAAAGGGTCGAAGAACCTGGCGTACTTGAAACCCGATGGGCCCCTGGATTTTGGGGGAAAAAAAAAATTCAGGATGCCCGCCCCAAGTATTAAATGACGCAGGGGGCAGCAAGCCCCAAAACACGTGGGTTAAACGAATTTCCTGAAATACTTTGGGGCATTGAAATAGCCCGACGGCATCACGAAAATACTCAAAATCCCCGTCCCGTGTTTTGAAACCCTTTTCCCCCCACTAATTCCCCTTCGCTTTATTCTGATGAGGTTAAAAGGCTCCCGTACAAATTTAGTAAAAAAACCTTGGTTTCCAAAGGGGAGGGAAAAAATAGCCCCGAGATCGGGGTAGGGGGTAGCGATTCTTCCCGTGCTTGTTTACCCCCTCTGTAGTAAATTTAAAAACGGGCGAAGTAAAACCGTTTTTTTTCTGGCCAAGAAGAAACCACCCCCGGGGGGCCGGGGAAAAGATTTTGGTAAAAAACCCCTTAGACAAATTTCCTGGAATAGGCTGACATGGCCTGGGTCTCGGGCACAGACAGGGGTGGGCCCCTACCCCGAGGAGGAGGGTTTCCCGGGGAAGGAGGTAAAAAGGGCAGCCCTTAGGGCCCGATGGGGGGGTACCCCCTCAGCCTTTTTTCTCCCGAAACACATCTCCCAAAATCCTGGTACTCCCTGGGCAAAAACCTTGCGGAGCCCTTGAAGATGATGGGGAGGACGATGGCCCAACCGGGCGGGGGTGCCCCCAAAACAGAGATCCTGCCCCTTTTTCCTTTCCCCCAAAACGCGGCTTCACCTGTCCCAATCAAGTGGCGGGGGGGCGTGACTTTGCAGCCAGGGCACCCCCAACGGGATCGCCGAAGCCCACGCAAAGGCGGACATGAAAGGAGATCTTTCCGGGGTGGAGGACCCCTACACGGAGGGTCCCCCGGCCGGGTGATGAAAAAAGGAGCCCCTGAAAACCCCCCAAATTGACGGATGAGATAAAACCAAGGGGTTCTCCGGGGGGGTTAAATGGCAAGCGATAGCGTCCCCAGGGAGGCGTGAATAAAATTCCCCGGCGGAGCCGGAGCCAGGGGAAGGGGAGAGGCCCGGAACATAGAGCAGGGAAACCGTCGTTTCTTTACCGGCAACAAAAGGGCGGGAAAAGGAAAAGTGGGGCACCTGGGCGCCTTTTCCACGCCACCTAGGGGCGAGCGTTTCCCGACCCCCTGGGAAAGCTGTGGACAACTCCCTTAGGGAAATTGTCCGGACTGGGGGCAGTAGAGGGCAAAGGTTTTTTCCCTCCGGCGGCCGGGACCGCTCCTCCCCGACAAGTGGGGGGGCCCCCCCCACCTTTCATGGGGTTCCCCTGTAGCGAACTGTTGGGAGGCAGCGGAGGCTTTTTTTGGGTACAAGGGGGCCCAAAACCCAGGTTTGATGGCGAGGCTGGCCCAGCCACCTCTTGGCTAGCCCGCGGGCCCCTCCGTGAACCGCAAAGTCAATGCGGGTAGCCAGTGGATAAGTTCGCCCCAAAGAAGAAGGAAAGGGCTCTTTTCCCCAAGTGCGTCTTTTTTTTTTGGGTTGAAAAGACCCTTTTTTGAACGTGGCCAGAGAGCGGCGTCGTTCCCTGACAGCTTTGGAGGGTAGGGGGCGGAACGGCCGAATATTTTCCCCCACGGGGGAGTCCCCTTTGGCGTAGGTTCAGTAGGCCCCTGTCCTCCGCGGAGAAGCTCCGGCAGGGGTCCTTTGAAAACGCTGCGGGAAATTTAGTGAGGAAAACCCTTTTAGGTCTGCGGTCACAGGGTCTTTTTCCCGGGCCCGGGGTAGCCGGCTCACCACCCAAAAGCCCCTTAGCCCTTTTAGTGGGGAAATGACCGGCCATCAGCTCCCCCCGTGCCCTGGAGCACTGCGTAATAAAGTTCGCAGAGCTTCAACCCCGCCCAAAATTGGAGGGGAAGGGAAAACGAAACTTTGGGACCCCCCAGTTTCCAGCGGGACGGCCCCCAAAAGGGGAAAGGAACCCTGGTGAAAAAAAGGGAGGTTGCTCGCTGGGGGGCCCGGAAAATTTGGGGGCTTTATGGCGGAAAAGTGAACCCCCCTTTCTGTGCCGGGTTTTGCGATCTGCTGCGAAATGTTGGCCGACAAAAATTTTTTGAGATCCGCTAGCCCTTTGGGAAGGGCACCCTTTGGGGGGGTCCATGGTGGATCTAAAATGTTAAAGGCTGGGGGGTGGACCCACTGGCCCACCGCAAGCGAGGATGGATAAGCCACACCAGGGAACGGAATCCCGTAGCTCCCCGTTTTCTCCCCAAACCCCCCCGCAAAGCGGGATGGAATTTTTCTGCGGGGGGTGAGGTACCCGGTCCCTCCCCCCTGACGTGACTTGCTTGCGATTTGGGGGCCGAGGTGTCAGCTTTGGGACAGAGTCGTAGTCCGGAAAGGGTCGTTTGTCCCTGGGCAGGCAGAAGGGCCCGGGGGAGGGGGCAATGGTTGGGTTTGGGGGGCAGGGAGAAAGGGCAGGGCAGGGAGAGAGGTTCGGAGTCGGGGAAAAGGAGCAAGAGGTCCCCGGTAAAAAAGGTAGGGGGAAAAATACACTTTAGGGAAAAGCTTTAGCTAAAGGCACGAGGCAACCCTAGGGCCAGCAAGGGGTGATTGTGGGACCGGGGCCCCTTAAATAGGGGGGAAAAGGGTGGCAATTAGCCCAAAAAAACGGGGCGCGGCCCCTTTTTAAAAAACCTCAGAAAGAGCGGGAAACGCGGCCCCCTTTGGACACGGCCCCGGGACGCCTCGGCCCGGGAAGGGGGGCCCGGAAAAGGCAAAAGGGGGGGAGGTTCCCGGTGATCCCCGGCAAAGGGGCCCCCACCCCCCCCGGGTCGTCCCCGGGGGCCCGCGGCGGGGCCCCCCCCCTGGGGGGCCCCCCGAAGGGGGGCCGCCAGGGGCCCCGCGGGCCCCCGGGCCGGGAGGGAGGGTACCCCGACACATTGCTTTGTTTACAATTTTTTCCTCTTAGCAGAAAAGGGACGTCCTGAAAAAAAACCCCTTTAAAAAGGGATGGCCTATTATTGTGGGGTGCAAGGAAAATGTCCCCCCATTCTGTTAAAATTTACATAATAATTTGGGTCTCAAAAAATTAGCTGAAAAAAAAAGCCCTTTTTAAGGTGAAATTTTAAAAAACAATAATTTGGGGCACCCCAACAACCCAAATTTTCCTTTTGGGGTTTAAATTTTCTAACCCGTTAGTCTTAGATTTTACGTCTGGGTTTAAACACTTGATGCCATTGTGGGCCAAAAATCGCCTTTTCCTTTTTCCCCCGCCCCTTGTAGTTCTGTAGATCGGGCCTGTACCCCTAATTGGGGCCTAGGCCTTTTGTCTGAAAACATCAGAAAAACTGACGCCTTCTTTGAAACCCCTAAACTTTGTCTAAGTAACAAGGGTTTTGTGGTTTTTTTAGTTTTATTTGTGAAGGTGTTGTTTCCAGTTTTGGATTTGACCCAGACAGTTTGTAGACCTAAACAAGGTACCAGAGGTTTGGGCTGGCAAAGTTCATGAAGCACATTTAGACAGGTACCAAAAGGGAGGGAAAAGGGAGGGCCCTTTAAAATGTTAAAAAGTCCTTCATTTTATCTGTTTTAAAAAGTGCTGCATGAACTTTGTCGGCCCCAACCTCTGGTACCTTGCTTAGAAAATATCAATTGTAATCCTTTATCAGTTGGTTTTGAAGACTACAAAATCACAAGTTTGGGATTCCCCGCAAAAACTCCAAAAGGGAGATTTTTAAAAAAAAAGATTGGGAAGAAAACCCCTTTAAAAGTCCCCCCTTTTTTGCCACTTTAGCCCTTGCTGCATCCCATAGTGACACAGTGGGTCCAAACCCTCCCAAAGGGCCCCCAAACCCTGAAAAAATGTACAAAGATTTTAAGGTGATTAAAGATATTGTTTTAAAAATACGTTTGCCATGATCACTAGAGTTTTAAAGTTGCTCTCAGTGAGCCCAGGAAACCACAAAATAATACTTACCTTGAGAGCTCTGCTGTCAGATCAGAACCCACAGGTCCACTCATTGTTTCCAGCACTTCCAATAAACTGGTGCCATTTCAAAACATTTATCATAATCTTTTTTTCCCTAGGTATTCCCAAAGGGCCCCCCCCAATACATTAAAAATAGTCCAAACCCTTTAAATTTTCCCCAAATTTAAGGGGAAAAACGAAAAATAATCAACAAAATTTTTTTTAAAATCATTTTTGGGCTTTTAAAGTTTCTTAATTGATAAGGCTCAAAATGGAAATTTATGCAGGTTATTTATTTGGGGTTGGGTTTTTGATTTAGGACAAAATACAAAAAAGTAAACAGTCCCCCCATTTGTATAACAATTTTGGGCCCCAAAAAAGGCCGAAGGGGAAACCCCCAAAAATTCTGTAAAAGGAATCCATAACACATAGGGCGACATGTATGAAAGGGTTTTTCACCCTTTTTCTGGCGTACAATGCACCTAACTGAACTGGTTATGATGTCTAATGTGCCTAACGTATATGTTAGCCGCATTGTTCGTAAGATTCGACACTTTCGAATGCACCTAACATGAGGGGGCGTTCTGGGAACGTCGTACCACACTAGTAAGTTTAAACCCACATGGGAATGTGGTTTGGTAAAACTAGGCGCATTACTGCTCCAACAAGCAGACCTATTTTAATGTGGTCTATCTGAGTCTAAGAGTCGAAGTGGAGCTAGATTTGCTGTAATGGGCAATGTCAAATATTTCCCAACTTAGACCAGTACAAAAATAAAAAAGTAATTTATTATAATTATCAAACTGTATAAAATGTAATTATTTAAATAAAAATGTGATCATATAAAATTAATAAAAAATATAAATATTTCCCAAAATATATAAAAATATCGCCTATATAATGTATTTAAAATTAATAGAATCTAAAAGTTGAATCCAAAATGGGGTAACTTCTGGAACGTTTCACCTGTTCTAATACTTAGTCGGCTTTGCAAATGTGACATGGCACCCACCAAAATCTACATTTCAAAAGACAAATAGTGCTCCCTCTCTTGTACGCCCTGCCATGCACTGAAACAGCAGTTTACACCCATATACAGGGTACTACCAGACTTGGAAGAAATTGTGGAACAAAATTTGGTGTGCTTTTTTCCTGAATTCCTTGTAAAAATTAAAATTTTCAGCTAAAATTGCAGATTGTTGGAAAAAAAAATTTTTTTTTCATTTTCACAGCCTAATGCTAAAAAAATTTGTGAAACACTTGTGGGGTCAACATACTCACTGCACCCCTGGATATATTCCTTAAAGGGTTTAGTTTTCCAAATGGGGTCTCTTTAGGGATGTTTATTAAGTTTTTGCACCTTAGGGTGTCCACAAACCTTGAATGGCACCTAAAGAAAATTGTATTGAAAATAAGACCCCAAAGTCCGGTAGGTGCTCCTCCTATTCGGAGGCTTGTGGATGAGCCAAATAATGCACTATGGCAACATATGGGATATCTCTGAAAACAGCAGAATCTGGAGAATCAATGTTACATTGCATTTCCATGGTCACCTCTACTGTGTTCCTGTGAATAATGGATAAAAATTGAAATTGAAATTTCATCTCCACTTTGCTTTAATTTCTGTGAAATACATAAAAAGTTTACGAACTTCCTATGCACTGCTGTAAATACTTTAAGGGGTCTAATTTCTTAGATGACGTCATTGATGGGGGTATCTAACATGCCACATCATTTTCTTGAAAATGTGAAAAATGACTACTAAATTTCTAAGCCCCCTAATGTCATTAAAAAAAAACACATTTAAAAAATTATGCCAAGCTATAGTGGTCATATGGTAGATGCTAGTTATAAACTATTTGGGGTGGAATAACTATCTGTATTACATACAGTAATTTTTGAAGTTTGAAAATGGCAATTGTTTCAAATTTTATACGATATTTTGATATTTTTCACAAATAAACAAGGATTGTTTGTTCTTACTAACTTACAGCATAATACGTCACGAAAAATCAAGCTCTGAATCACATGGATAGGTGAAAGTGTCAAAAAGTTATCCTCACATAAAGTGACACATGTCAGATTTAAAAAATGGGGCTCTGTCAGGAAGTCCAAAACTGGCTGCGGCAGTAAGGGGTTAATATGACCATATTCTTAGATTATTGCCTTGGTTGTGTTCTTCATTGAAATGAATTGAAATAGTTGCCATGCCACCCAGAGTACAAGTTAAGAAAGCACAAGGGTCTGTTTATGTTATCATACAGAAGATTCTTGGGTTTTTTTCGAGCTTGCAAACTGGTGATGCTTTGATGAGCATATCATCAAAGCATCACCAGAGGAAAACTGCTGCTCTAAAAATTGAAATACTGGGCTTTATAAAGGAAAAGGTATATTCATTATAATATATGATCAGTGGAGATATCCTTTAATGGTGTTTTCCCAGTACAGGCTTTCGCAGGCATCTTGAGCTTTATTTCTCTTAAAGCTTAAAATCCAGGGTCGGGTCTCTTCCCCAGTAGGCGTGTCCTCCCTCACTGAAGACTGGTGACATCATCATTCTGTGTGAGCAGTGGAAGAGAGAGGATGTCACAGCTCTGCAGATCTCTTGCAAAAGTCAGTTGTCGTGCCTGGAGAGCTGTCACCTCCCTCCACAAGCTCCTTGTAACCATAACGCCTGCATTGGTGTAAACAGTTAGACAAACAACCCCCTAATAGTACAGAAAGTGACATCTTGTCATTGTGTCTAGCAGGGTGTATTATATGTGTGTTATATGGGTGGGGGAGCAGAGTGAATTATAACTGTGTTATATGGGGGAGAGCAGAGTGTCTTATATGTGTGTTATATGGGTGGGGGGAGCAGAGTTTATTATATGTGTGTTATATGGGTGAGGGGAGCAGAGTGTATTATATGTGTGTTATATGGGTGGGGGAAGCAGAGTGTACTATATGTGTGTTATATGGGCGGGAGGAGCACAGTATATTATATGTGTGTTATATGGGTGGAGGAGGGGAGCAGACTGTATTATATGTGTGTTATATGGGTGGGGGGAGCAGAGTGTATTATATGTGTGTTATATGGGTGAGGGGAGCAGAGTGTATTATATGTGTGTTATCAGTGTCGGACTGGGGGGTCTGGGGCCCACAGGGGAATTGAACTTGGGGGGCCCACCCTACTGTACGTAAAAATATTACCGGCCTCTCGGACATAAATGCGCCCATTTTACTACATAATACAGTGTGCAAAACAGAACTGTATGGCGTAGTACACAAAACCAAGGGCCACATGTATGAAATGTTTTTTGGTCTGAAACTCACTTTTTTCCCCATATCTTTCTATGGGGAAAAAAGTGAGTTTTAGACCAAAACCGTTTCATACAAGTGAGTAACATATCTGTCTGTCTCACACGTCTGTCTGTCTGTCTAACATATCATAGACACAGGGCTAAGTAGATCCATCCATATCCCCCTCCACCCACATACAATATTCTCCTCCACGTTTCCCTTGGTCACACACCTCAACACCATCTAAAATAAACACCAGCAAGAAAGTAAAAGTCTAACTCCTATCACAGGGTCAGTTGTTCCCTTACTCTTACAATCAGGGACACATGTACACTGCCACTATACAAAAGCCAATATAACCTACAATACCGCTATATAGAGACCACATAAAGATCAGACACCAGCTCAGGTATAACCTACACCACCTCCATATAGAGTCCACATAGAGGTCAGACACCAGCTCAGGTATATAACCTACAACACCGCCATATAGAGACCACATAGAGGTCAGACACCATCTAAACCCCCAATAAGACCTACAACACCACCATATCCAGCAAATACCACATAGAGGTCAGACACCACTCAAGTATAACCTACAACCCCACCATATAGAACCACAAGTGGCAACCCCACCGGAAAACCCAACCCCCCCATATAGGTAAATAGGCAAAAAAAAACCAAAAAACCCAATACAGACCCACATTTTGGTCAAAAGCACTCAGGTTAACCCTACACCAAAAACCCCCATATAGAACCACAAAAAAACCCCCACCAGGTTAACCAAACATGTCGACTTCCTTAAAAGAAAATAAACCCCAAAATCAGGGCCCCCGGAGAGTCTCTTCTCTCAGGTCGTTTTATTCCTTTTTCTCTCCCGTTACCCTCAAGCTGTCCCCCAAAAACCTTTGAGAAATACCCAAAAACTTAGAATTGATTTTCCCACCCACCTACCCCTCGAAAAATACCAAAAAGGGGGAAGCGTACAAACCAAAAATTGACCTAGTACCTAAATCGAATTTAGAGGCTCCCCCGGAGTTTCAACTATGGGCTGCTCCCCCTCTAAATTAATCCGGTAGGTGGCAAAACCCCTAGGGATACAAATCTCCCCTATTTAGTATTAGACCCCCCGCATTTTTTGGTAGCCACCCCAGTAGGTTGGTGGGTACCTAGCCAAAAAGTTATTGGGAAAGTTGATAGGCACAGTTATTGGGGACTCCATTTAGTTAGGCTGAATGGGTTTTTTTCCCCAAATTTAGGTAAGCTGAGGATTTAGGGTTTTAAAAGGCTAAACAGTTAGGGCCCCTTTAGGATTAACAGAATTTAGAGCCCCCTGAAGATACACAGCATTTAGGGGGCCCTTTTTTAGCTGTTTGTACCAGTAAAGGCCCCCTTTTTAGACGCCAACCAGGCCCCTTTTAGACCCATCGGGCCCCCTTATGCCGCCATCAGGCCCCCTTATAGCCAGCCAGGGACCCCCTTATACCGCCAGTGGGGCCCCCCTTATACCGCGGGGCCCCCTTATGGGCACCAGGGGCCCCCCTTTTAGCCACCGGGGCCCCCTTAGAGCCCACCAGGCCCCCCTTTAGAGTCAGCCAGGTCCCCTTTTATTACCCAAGGTCCCAAATGGGCATTTAAAAAAAAAACTAACACCACTTACCCGACCCCCTCCGGCCGCTCCCGGGCAGCCCGGGTGGGGGCTTTTGGTGGCGCCCGCATAGGGGGGCGCGGAAGTGTCAAAGCCCACCTACTAACCAAAAAGCCCGCGCCACTGCCTTAACCCGCAGTGAGTACACGGGCCCAGCGCGTTTTGCTCCGCTGACACCGCGCGGCCCCAGGAGCCGGGGACATAGTCCCCGACCCCGGCCTTGTCTCGCAGGTCCAGCGTTTAGGGGCAATTTCCCCGGGTTTTCCGGGGGCGGGGGCACGCCACGGGCCCCCCAGGGCTCGGGGCCCACTGGGGGAATCACCGATCCCCCCCCGGCCCCATTTCCAGTCTGTGTTTTATAGGAGGGGGGAGCAAGTGAAATTTTATCTGTGTTATATGGGGGAAACAGAGTGATTACAATGTGTTTTTATGGGGGGGGGGGGCAGAGTTTATTTTATTTTGTTAAATGGGTGAGGGGGGGGAAGTGTATTTAAAAGTGGGTTATTGGGAGGGGAGCGGAGGTATTTTTGGTGTTAATGGGGTATATGTGTGTTTTATGGGTGGGGGGAGCAGAGTGTATTAATGTGTGTATATGGTGGGGGACAGAGTGTTTATAGTGTGTTAAAGGTGGGGGAGCAATTTTTATTATATTTGGTTTTTTAGGGGGGGGGACAAGTGAAAAAAATGTGTGTTAAGGGGGGGGGGAGCAGATGTATTTAAATTTTGTTATAGGGTGGGAGCAGATGTATTATATTTGTTTATATGGGTGAGGGAAAGTGTATTTTATTGTTTATAAAGGGGGGAAGGAACAAGTTATTTATGTTGTTATAGGGGGGGAGGGGAGCAGAAAAGTAAATTTTATGTGTGTTATAGGGGGGGGGGAGCAATGTATTAAAATTGTGTGTTATATGGTGGGGGACAGAGTATATTATAAAAGTTTTTTTATATGGGTGGGGGAGCAAGTTATTTTATGTTGTTATATGGTGGGGAGCAGGTGGGGATATAAAGGGGTTATATGGGGTTTTAAAGGAGCAGAGTGTATTATATTTTGTTATATGGGGAAGGGGGAGAGTTTTATTATATGGTTGGTTTATGGGGGGGGGGAGCAAAGTTTTAAATGGGGTTTTTTTAAAAGGTTTTGGGGGGAGCAAGTGATTTATATTGTGTTAAATGGGTAAAGGAGGGAAAGGGGGGTTATTTTAGTGGTTTATTGGGGAAAGGGAGCAGAGGAAAAAATATGGGTGGATTTTTTATGGGTGAAAAAAAAGGGGAGCAGAGCATGGCGTAGCTACAGGGGTCGCGGGGTTTCCCCTTGCGACCCCCCTGACCCGGGGGCCCACAGGCCCCCCGCCCCCCAACCTTGCATGCGGCCACATAAGCCCCTTATGCATGATGCCGCCTGCCGGTGCAGGCGGCATGAAGCTAATGGGTGGTAACACTGTTACCGGCCCCTTACTCATGAAGGCCGCGGCGCATGAGATCACTCATCGGCGGTTTCCTCCTCGGCCGCACATCATCATAGGCGTCGGCCGAGGACGTCCCCGGCGGGGAGTGATACGTCACCCACCAGTGGGCGGGAAAAAAGGGAAAACCTTGGGCCCGGGAATTAAGGTAAATAATTTGTGTTACCTGCCGCTGTACCCAAATAATACTGCCTCACCTATTTATGCCGCCTGACCTACTTTTAACCTGCCGCACCATCATAACCGCCTTACTAACAAAACCTGCCTGCACCTATCATATGCCTGCCTGTACCTACATTACCTGCCTGACCTATCTAATCCTCCCGTACCTATCATATACCGCCCGCACCATCTATATCCCGCCTTACCTATCTATATACCTGCCTGACCTACATATCCCGCCCC